>JAKOGI010001894.1:0-92500 GCA_029747015.1 Carnegiea gigantea
CTTACCTATGTGTGAATGTATCTATATATGTGTGTAATATATATATAACGAGTAATATGCATTCCGTTCACATCTTCCTTGTTCATTCGTTATCGTTAATAGGAAGTGTTGCCAACGATTCTCATTTCATAAACTTTGGGCTTGAATTTGTGGCCGCTAATGACTCATTTGGCACTAAACTAACCAAAGCCACCCTTGGTTTCAATGGCTCAACCAAACACGTTCAATCAGGCGATTCACATAATTTCAATAACCTTTCAACCAACTACAACCTTTTAACCGATTGCAATTTGCCCAACTCAACAATGCAACCAAAATTACACTATAGTACTAAACAGCAAATAGTCCCCAAAATCATCTCATCCAACCAAAATTACACCATGAAACACTTAATCGTTCCACAGGATTGATTCACGAATTCAAACAACAATTAATATTCACATGAACTTCACTCTCCCTCTCACTGCCAGTTTGTCCCAACCACGTATAATTCCACTGTCCACAAGCCTTTCCAAATTTCATAATGAATCAATTAGAATTGCTCATTACATCACGAAATCAGGAATTTCAATCTCAAACAACCCAAGAAAATCAATCAAAGTAAGGTTAGGGTTTCACCTTCTCACTTGACGTTGGGGCTAGAACCGAGAGGAGAGTTGGTGGTGTCGGTGACTGGGACAGTGGGCGGCACACGGCCGGCTGGCGAGCCCTCAGTGAGGGTCGGTGGAGCGCGACACCGGGGGCGACGGTGGTCGAACCTGGCACAGCAAACTCAGGGGGCGACGCAGCTGTGGGCTCGAATGACTAAACCGAGGTGGCTGGGAAGGCTAGGCGGCCACGACCGGTGCTCTAGCGGCGGCGGACGGCCAAGCGGGGCCGGTTTTCGGCTGACCCAAAACAGAGGAGGAGGAGACGAAGACGTCGAGCAGTAGGCAGGGGAAGGACCGAGAATGAGAATCGCGTTTTGGGTTTTGGTTGATTTTGATTTTTTTTTTTTTTGGGTTTCCTGATGTCGGTTCCCCTTTTTTTTTGGTATTATGATTATTGATATTCTTATTGTTCTTCCCATACAGATCAATGTTTGTTTGAAAGAGCATTAAGGAGTTTAATATTACCTTTTGCGAGGCCACATCGTCGTTTCAACCTGCATCGCACAAATACAAATGCACCACTGTAGTTATTATTTTAAAACAATTAGATCGAAATGTGGCACCCAACTTGATTAAGATATATTCGGTTTGGGCTGTTACAGCCTCCCCCCTTAACATAAGTTTCGTCCTCGAAACTTGCACATTTAAGGCATGATTACTATACCTCAAATAAGTATGGGTATTTCTTCCTCATATCTTCCTCAGTTTCCCTTGTAGCTTCGGTTGAATCATGGTTGGTCCACAACACCTTGACCAATGAAATATTCTTATTTCGAAGTTGTTTGACTCTATAATCCAATATTTGCACCGGACGCTCTTCGTACCGTAAGTTCCCAGCGACCTCTATGGGTTCTGTCAAAATGATATGATGTGGGTCTGGAATATACTTTCTGAGCTGTGACATGTGGAAGACATTATGTATATGCTCAAGTTCAGAGGGTAGGTTTAACTTGTACACTACTGGGTTTAACTTCTCAATGATCTCATAGGGTCCGATGTATCTGGGGCTTAGCTTGCCCCTGATGTTGAATCTTCTTACACCTTTAACGAGGGATACCTTCAGGAATACTTCGTCTCCCACCTGAAATTCTAGTGGCCTTCTCCTTTTATCAGCATAACTCTTCTGTCTGCTTTGGGCCGCTTTCATATGTTCCTGAATTTTCCTTATTGTCTCAGTGGTTTCCTGGATGAATTCAGGCCCTATGATTAGTGCTTCATCAAGCTCACTCTAACACAATGGAGTCCTACACCTTCTCCCATATAGTGCTTCAAAAGGGGTCATCTTGATGGTGGAGTGATAACTATTGTTGTAAGAAAATTCCACTAATGGCAAATAATCCTCCCATTTTCCCTGAAAATCAAGTACGCATGCCCTTAACATATCCTCCAAGACCTGATTCACTCGCTCTATTTACCCATCAGTCTCAGGATGATATGAACTACTAAAATTTAACCTCGTCCCAAAAGCTTTTTGTAAAGCTTGCCAAAACCGGGCTTGAAACCTTTGATCTCGATCCGACACTATATCTTTTGGGATGCCATGTAGTCGAACTATTTCTTTTACATAGAGTTGTGCCAGTTTCTCAGTACCCCAAGTGGCATGAATCGGTATGAAGTGGGGCGACTTACTAAGTCGGTCTACAATGACCCAAATAGCATTCTTCTTGGATGCGGAAAGGGGTAACCCCATAATAAAATCCATTGAAATTGACTCCCATTTCCAGGTAGGGATCTCCAAGGGTCTTAGTTCACCCACTGGACGCTGATGTTCCGCCTTCAGCCTTTGACATGTCAGACATCTGTCCACGTATTCTGCAATTTCTCTCTTCATATTGTCCCACCAGAAAAATTGCCTCAGATCTCTATACATTTTTGTTTCCCCTGGGTGCACAGAGTACCACGTGTTATGAGCCTCGTCTAGAATTTTTCTTTTTAGCTCCTCTATGTTAGGCACACACAGCCTATTCTGGAACCTCAGTGTCCCATCTTCATGTACTACGAATCCAGGAAAATTTTCCAATATCATATTCTTCCTAATCCTTTCTAGCTTCAAGTCATCCTTTTGCCTTGCTTTAATTTCTTCTAAGAGGGAAGGTTGTACCTCCAATGTCGTCAGCAACCCCTCCTCGCACCCTGGCAAAACAAGCTCGATGGCCATGCCCTCAAGGTCCTGTGAAATTTTAGGTTGGGTGGTCACTACTACATTCAAGCAATTTTGGGTTCTTCTGCTAAGTGCATCTGCCACTACATTCGCCTTTCCTGGATGATATTGAATCTGCATATCATAATCTTTCAGAAGTTCCAACCATCGTCGTTGTCTTAAATTAATCTCCTTTTGGGTAAAGATATACTTTAAACTTTGGTGGTCAGTGTATACCTTGCATGATACCCCATAAAGGTAGTGCCTCCAAATTTTTAAGGCAAAAATGACTACCGCTAACTCCAAATCGTGAGTTGGGTAGTTCTCTTCGTGAGGTTTGAGTTGCCTAGAGGCATAGGCTATGCCCTTGTCATCTTGCATTAGTACACAACCTAGCCCATTTTTAGAGGCATCACTATAAATAATATACTCTTTTCCCTCTTTGGGCAAGGTAAGGATAGGCGCTGTGGTCAAACGTATCTTCAGTTCCTGAAAGGCTTCCTCACATTTGTTGGACCACTCAAACTTGGTGGTCTTCTTTAACATGTTAGTCAAGGGAGTTGCGATTTGGGAGAAATCCTTCACAAATCTTCTGCAGTATCCTGCCAAACCTAGGAAACTCCTGACTTCTGTTACATTTGTGGGCCTGGGCCATTCGGTGACCGCCGTTACTTTCTGAGGATCCACTTTGATTCCTTCCTTGGAAACCACATGTCCCAAAAATATCACCTCGGTTAGCCAAAACTCGCACTTTTTAAGCTTAGCATATAATTAATTTTCCCTCAGCATTTGTAGAACTGTCCTCAAATGATTTGCATGTTCTTCCCTATCCCTTGAGTATATTAGAATGTCATCTATAAAGACCACCACAAATCTGTCCAGAAAGGGTCTGAAAACTCTATTCATAAGGTCCATGAATGCAGCAGGGGCATTTGTAAGCCCAAAAGGCATCACAGTGAATTCGTAATGACCATATCTAGTCCTGAAAGCTGTTTTGGGAATATCTTCTAGCTTAATCCTAAGCTGATGGTATCCCGACCTCAAGTCAATTTTTGAAAACACTCCAGCTCCTTGCAATTGATCAAACAAATCGTCTATCCGAGGCAAAGGGTACTTATTCTTGATGGTTATCTTATTTAATTCCCGATAATTAATACATAATCTCAAGGTTCCATCCTTTTTCTTCACAAATAGCACAGGGGACCCCCAAGGCGATACACTTGGCCTAATGAACCCTTTTTGCAACAATTCTTCTAACTGAGTCTTTAATTCCTTCAACTCAGTTGGGGCCATCCGGTAAGGAGCCTTAGAAATAGGTTGCGCTCCCAGAACTAACTGAATCTCAAAGTTAATCTCCCGTTGCGGTGGTAGTCCTGGCAACTCTTTAGGAAAGACGTCCGGGAATTCCTTGACTACTGGGATATCCTCTATTTTCATCTGTTCTTCTTTAACTTCCATTGCGTAACACAAATATCCGACACATCCTTGCCGTAACGACTTTCTTACTTTCATAACTGAAATCACCGAAGGATCTTTCCTAAATTTTTCCCCATGGAAACACACTTCTTGATTTCCCCGCCCCCTTAAAGTAACCCTAAGATTTTTGCAATCTATGGTTACCCCGTACGAAGATAATCAGTCCATCCCCAAGATTATATCAAACTCAGACATATCAAACTGAACTAAATCTGCAAGGAACTCATGGTCAACAATTATGATAGGAACATGCTTATAAAGGATGGGACATGCGATCACCTGCCCATTCGACATACTAATCCTATAGCTCACCTGTCCTTCATGCGTTTTCAAAGTTAGTTGCAATGCAGCTTACGTAGATATAAATGAATGTGTCGCACCCGAATCAAATAACACACAAAATGGTATTGAATTTAAAAAGAGAATTCCAGTAACAACCGTACCAGAGATTGCAGCTTCTATTTTTCTCATTATATAAGCTCGCCCCACTGTTGGGGACTTCAAGGGTTGGGATCCTTGACGAGGGGGCAGGGCAGGCTTGGCACCCTTTTTTTCCAGAGCCTTCTGTTTTGTGGGGCAAGTGGCAACAAAATGGTCAGGGCTTCCGCACCACATGCATTTATTAGTCCCAACCCGACAATCGGCTGTAGTGTGGTTCGTTCTATCACACTTGGTGCAGGGTTTCATTGATGTTACTAGACGATTGCTAGCAGAGCTAGCAACAGGTTTCTTCTGGGCCACACTTTCGTTAGACGCATCACGATCATTCCATTTCCTTTTTTGATTCCCTGGACCCAGGGCCCTCAATTCACCTTTCTCTCGTTCTACCTCAGCTGCTCTATCATACATCTCCTGATAGGTTTGTATTGGCTGACCTGCCAAATGGTTTCTGATGTATATTTTCAAGGGTATCATTTTCATTCTTTCAACTCAACTTCATGGGAGGTAAGCTCCATACAAATTCATGCATGGCAAGGCCCTTCTTTAGTTCCAATATTTGAATTTCATAACAAAAGACACGTTATGGAGTTTTATTTGAACTTCAAAGTGCCTTTTCCAAACGGGTTTTCCAAATGGGGAACAAGAGTACCTTACATTTCAATAATGATGGAGACCATCATGAACGGCCCAAAGACCATCAAGCCCAGCCCAAGGAAGACCCAATCAAGCTTCAAGAAGTCAAAGACTTGGCAAAACTCTGTAGAAAAGTTTTATTCCTTCCAGAAGAATTAGTGCCCGATTCATCCCAGCGGAAGGTAATTTCTGTGACAACTTTTGGACAAGCTCAAGTAGACCCACACCTTGAGGGCCCATATGCTTTGAAAGCTTAAGATTTCAACTTTAAAATAAGCCCAAGTTTGTTTAATTTGGACGTCATTTGATTGGGCAAAATATCACTCAAAGGTACATTATTCTGATCCAGTCCAATCTGAGATAGGTGCATTGTTTGGGGCATAACTTTTAAACCGCTTATCCAAATTGAGCAAATGAGCCCATTCTGGAAAATAGACTTCCAGGGATTTCTATCAAGCACAAGAACACGTGATTTGGCCGAGTATTCTGGAAGATATACTCTGTTGAAGTTGAAGCAGCTGCAAGGATTAATTCTAGAAATATGAAGAGTCTTCGGTTACATGTGATTGTGTGGCTGATATTGTGCACGTTTTAGATGCTTCTAGATGGGAATAATCAGCTGTAGAAATCCTAGAATGTTCCTTGTAACCTCCCCTACCCCCTTTATGATGAGTCTTTTCATTTTACTTAGACTTTTCATTAGCTAGTTTTAATTGTTAGGAGTTATTGAGTCTTTTGGTTGTCTTTTGCTGAGCTTATAAAAGGGGAGGGGCATGTGATGCTTGTCATTCAGCTTGTACTCCAATTCCAAAAGCAATACAAGTACTTTGAGTGTGGTTCTCAAAAGTGCATCTAAAATTCCTAGTTCTATATCTTGAATTGTGGCAAATTCAAGTGGTGTTCTAGGTTCTCTATCTTCTCCAGTGGAGTGATTCCTCGGTTAAGACAAGAGAATTAGCCCAAGATCAAGCCGTTGAGTGGCTCCATGAAGGATTATCTCAATTGCAAGATCTTGTTCTATCCTTTTTTTGTGTGTTGAAAATCTTCTTCCATTCCATCCATCTTTCATTTCTCTTTTCACTTTGGTTTGTTTTTGAGTTTGAGTTTGATTTGGTGATTTGGATCACTTACCACGCTCACATACATCAATTGGTATCAGAGCCAAGGTTTTTAAGTGGCCCACATCACGCCCAAACACATCCCCCAAGCCAAACACACAACCAACCCATGAAGAACCATTAAGCGTTCATACATCATGATTCCTTTTGAGAACGTTAGAAAAGAGATAGCTTTGATTGAGAAGGAGTTGGTCGTCCTTGAAACTCCAAAGTTTCGCGGCCAAAGGGAAGATTTTGCTTGCTGGATTTCCAAGGTGGACCAAGTCTTTGCTCGCTACAACATTGAAGAGCACGAGAAGTTTAAGGTGGTTATCAAGAAGCTCCGAGGCCATGCGCTTGAATGGTGGGGAAAGTACAAGTATAAGAGGAAGAAGAGAGGGAAAAGTAAGATCACAACATGGGTTAAGTTAAGAGGTAAATTAATGGATACTTTCGCTCCAACCTCTTACTTACACAAGCATCCTTTTCTTTCCTTTGAGGTAAACGACTTTAAATCCTCTTCTAAAAACCTCCATTTCAACAAGGGGAATCCCATAAGTGCTTGTATCTCTAAATCTACTTCCTTCCTTTGTTTGGAGAAACCTAACCCCTACAAAGATGAAAAGATCCTTGGGGAGGAAGCTTCAAGCCTAGTTGACCTACCTCCTGTTTTTGGTAACCATGGTGATGATGAGACCTTTGAACTTGAGGGACAAGAAGACTATTCATGTCCTTCGCCACTTGTGCTAGATCACCATTTACATAAGGGAATAGCATGTGTTGCTCACTTTGATCCTTGTTATAACAATTTCATTGCTCCATTATCCCCACAATTAGAACCTGAACTAGCTGAACTTATAACCATGGGGGGACAAATGGGAAACACAACTGAGGGGCAACCAACAGGGATAGATAGGGAAGGCGAACATGGAGAACCCTTGAACTTTAAAGAAGGATGTAATGAAAACCATGAGGTGAATTGTGACCTACCTCCAAGATTTGATGAGCTTGAAATTGAAGAACTCGAAGTGCCCGAGTTAAAACCTTGTTGGGTTGTTGAAGAATTTAAGCAATTCTTGCTTCCAGAAGAATGGCCTCATTCACAACAAGAATTGAGGGTAATTCTTTTTGAAGAGAGAGGGATTGATGTATATTTTCAACGGTATCATTTTCATTCTTTCAACTCGACTTCATGGGAGGTAAGCTCCGTACAAATTCATGCATGGCAAGGCCCTTCTTTAGTTCCAATATTTGAATTTCATAACAAAAGACACGTTATGGAGTTTTATTTGAACTTCAAAGTGCCTTTTTCAAACAGGTTTTCCAAATGGGGATCAAGAGTACCTTGCATTTCAATAATGATGGAGACCATCATGAACGGCCCAAAGACCATCAAGCCCATCCCAAGGAAGACCCAATCAAGCTTCAAGAAGTCAAAGACATGGCAAAACTCTGTAGAAAAGTTTTATTCCTTCCGGAAGAATTAGTGCCCGATTCGTCCCTGCGGAAGGTAATTTCTGTGGCAACTTTTGGACAAGCTCGAGTAGACCCACAACTTGAGGGCTCATATGCTTTGGAAGCTTAAGATTTCAGCTTTAAAATAAGCCCAAGTTTGTTTAATTTGGACGTCATTTGATTGGGCAAAATATCACTCAAAGATACGTTATTTTGATCCAGTCCAGTCTGAGATAGGTGCATTGTTTGGGCCATAACGTTTACACCGATTATCCAAATTGAGCAAATAAGCCCATTCTGGAAAATAGACTTCCAGGGCTTTCTATCAAGCCCAAGAACGCGTGATTTGACCGAGTATTCTGGAAGATATACTCTGTTGAAGTTGAGGCAGCTGCAAGGATTAATTCTGGGAATATGAAGAGTCTTCGGTTACATGTATTTGTGTGGCTGATATTGTGCACGTTTTAGATGCTTCTAGATGGGATAATCAGCTGAGAAATCCTAGAATATTCCTTGTAACCTCCCCCACCCCTTTTATGATGAGTCTTTTCATTTTACTTAGACTTTTCATTAGCTAGTTTTAATTGTTAGGAGTTATTGGGTCTTTTGGTTGTCTTTTGCTGAGAAAGGGGAGGGGCGTGTGATGCTTGTCATTCAGCATGTACTCCAATTCCAAAAGCAATACAAGTACTTTGAGTGTGTTTCTCAAAAGTGCATCTAAAATTCCTAGTTCTATATCTTGAATTGTGGCAAATTCAAGTGGTGTTCTAGGTTCTCTATCTTCTCCATTGGAGTGATTCCTCGGTTAAGACAAGGGAATTAGCCCAAGATCAAGCCATTGAGTGGCTCCGTGAAGGATTATCTCATTGCAAGATCTTGTTCTATCCTTTTTTTATGTGTTGAAGATCTTCTTCCATTCCATCCATCTTTCATTTCTCTTTTCACTTTGGTTTGTTTTTGAGTTTGAGTTTGATTTGGTGATTTGGATCACTTACCCCCCCCACACATACATCAGTTTTGAATATAGAAAGCTAATCCTTCTTCAAACCGTCTCATTTTTAACCTTTCATACGCTATGAAATCTGGTGCAAATCTCGCTAGTTCTATAAATTTCCGAGCGTACTGCATCACCGTCATATTACCACTCATCTTCAACTCCAAAAATTCCTTCTCTTTTTGTCGTTGGATTGTGATTGGATAGAACTTGGCCTTAAGTTCCTCGAGAAACTTAGCCCACGTAAATTCAGGCCCTTGCAGCTTATCCTTCACGGTGTTCCACCAGATGTCTGCTTCTCCGGTTAAATAGAAAGTCCCTGTATTTACCTTTTTCTCCTCGGGCACCTCGACCACTGTAAATATCTTTTCCATCCCCCTAATCCAATCTTCTAGTTCTACGGGGTCTAAACTTCCATCATAGCTCTTAGGGTTGCGTCGAGCTACCCTATCCGCCAGCTTCTCCGATTTTGGAGGATGTTCCGGGAGCACCTGAGGCCCTGAGGGTACAGTAGGGATCCTTTTCATTAATTCAATTACTAAATTTTTCCAGTAGTTCGGATCCTCCACACTACTTGACGCTTCTAAGGCCATAGTTGGGTCCTCACTAAGGTGCTGTGGGGAATTCTCATTGGCCTGGTTTCCCGAATTTTGAGATTGACCTCCCTGGTTATTCTGATTGTTGTTTGCAGATTCTGCCATCCTGAGTCACATAGACAAAATTCAGTATTTGGATTCAACATCACAGTTGCGTAGAGTAGTAATGAGTCAAAAGTCAAAGTGCATTGAACCCCGAACTTTACTTTTGCTGCAAAGACACACATACATTTATAAAAGTCAACAAAAGAATGCTATAATGGGTCACGTCAACATTCCGCCGACCATCCAGGACTACCACTTAATCCCCCCTTCTGTACAAGTACCTGCTAAGTTAAGTTACCTTCTAGTTCAAAACCGTCTGAGTCCCCCAAAAAGACCGGCTTGTCCTATCGCAGCTGGCAAGTTGGATTGCCTATATACATCACATGGACAAATAGTAAACAAAAGAACATCACACTATGCCAGCTGTACGACACAAGATACCCAAAATTTCCCTATCCTAAGCCCCAAGTGGATTCATGCCTAATGCTCCAATAAAGGGTCGTAATCAGGGTCCGAGGGGTCATCATTCTCCTCTGGATCTTCTTCCTCCTCATCAGAACTAACCACGATAATCTCAGGGGAGCTAGGCACGTCCACCACCACATGAACTCCAGCGGAAGTTCCTGAACCCTCATTCGAGACAGCCTGCGGGGGTGAAGCAGACGGATGGGGAACTGGAGGCTCTTGGGCTGCTGGAGGTGGGGGTGGAACGACTGGGGGATGCAGCGGGAGGGCCGGGAATATGTAGGGTGAGATCTCATAGGAGATCTCCCTCAAGTCAAACTCTTCCCGAAGTAATAACGCCCTAGTAATCGCAATCCAGGGTCCTATTGCCTCAAACCGCTCCGCATGAACCCCTGGGTCCCCCGTGGTCATAAAGGCATGATACTGTTATCGAAACTCGTGCCACGGGGCAGTGAGGGGCAACGACCCCAGAAGTCGTCGCGTGTGGGCGGCCACATCATGAAATTTAGAAAAGGGATCTTGCGTATGGGCTATCATGGCTGCATGCAGCTTAGCAATATGAACTGCCATTGGGGTATGTGGTGCCATCTGCATGGTGTACGCATTTACTGGCGCTCCTGGGTGATCCATCTAGGCATAAAAACAACAGAGAGCATAGAGGTGTAAGTACATGCTCACATAGCCAACCCCTAACAAAAACAAAGTATAAGGTCATCAACATCAAATCCTTCGCCCCTAATCCCCAACTCTCACGTGCCCTATGCTCACAGTGATTTACAAACCGAGCTCTGATACCATAACTGTAATGCCACAATCCTAAAGGATGGATTAGACTAATGATCCTCATGGAATTACTAGTCGTCAACAGTGAAAGTCGCTCGTGAATTGGGAGCGTTACCGTCGTTCCCCAAAGGAACAAGGCTCTTGGGTCTACCTGTAGCTACGTACTGGCTAAGTCAAAACTGGATAAGTAGCTATGGAAGAGGACTCGCCTACAATTACATATTGGTACAGCACTACACGTTAATACATTTATTGGTACAGCATTACACGATAATATTAGAAGGTCCAAAATGATATACAGCTAACGGGTTCTTGGGCTGCCCAGCTTAAAGGATCACTGTGAGCTCGTCTAGCGATGCCCCTGCAAAAAGAACTTTGGTATCTCCTCCACTTGGTACTACCCTCAGGTTTTTCCGGGAATGAGCCTTTCACTGATTCCTTCCCTAAAATCAAAACATAAAACATTTGAATAATGAGCCAAAGCTCAGCACGTACACCCCCATGCAGTGAAATCAAAATAATACATAAAGAGTTGGGTGCCCGCATCTCAAAATAATTTATTTTGCAAACAGGAGAGGGAAAGAATGTGTAAATACGATGCTTGCTTATTATTATCTGAAAGTGAACCCCTTGGTCGATGTACATCTTGAAACGATCATACTGTAGGTGCTCACCCCCCAGGCCGATCGAGAAGCCTGAGTTGACACCACGCGCGGGTATATTGATGGGCACAAGCCCCAATGCTTGGTCACTGGGTGGGGTCACTTGTTTATATGACAAAACACTGTGAAACTTGGTTCTTTGAATGAATCTTATGTTACTTTGCTTTGTTGAGAAATACGTGAATTTTCGAAGAGGACAGGCAGTGTACGTACCTGGTCTTTGGAAAGCTTCTCTCCAATTTGAGTGAAAGTTATTTGTAGGCATTCTGAAGCAACCGATGTGGCCTCACTTCTGCTTCAAGATGTCATGTTCTTAGTTAGTGAGAAATTCTGAAGCGTATTCAATTCTTTTTAGCTTAACACGCATTTTCTTTTACATTAAAGCCCGTGTGCGATCTTTTTCATTACCAATGTGTCAATTTGTTTTGTCAGTACTGACGTCGTTATCCCTATTGTAGGGGTTTATAATTGCTCGAGTCTTCACATGACGTCAAATTATTAATCGCTTGCTTACCTATGTGTGAATGTATCTATATATGTGTGTAATATATATATAATGAGTAATATGCATTCCGTTCACGTCTTCCTCGTTCATTCGTTATCGTTAATAGGAAGCGTTGCCAACGATTCTCATTTCATAAACTTTGGGCTTGAATTTGTGGGCGTTAATGACTCATTTGGCACTAAACTAACCAAAGCCACCCCTGGTTTCAATGGCTCAACCAAACACGTTCAATCAGGCGATTCGCATAAATTCAATAACCTTTCAACCAACTACAACCTTTTAACCGATTACAGTTTGCCCAACTCAACAATGCAACCAAAATTACACAATAGTACTAAACAGCAAATAGTCCCAAAAATCATCTCATCCAACCAAAATTACACCATGAAACACTTAATCGTTCCACAGGATTGATTCACGAATTCAAACAACAATTAATATTCACATGAACTTCACTCTCCTTCTCACTGCTAGTTTGTCCCAACCACATATAATTCCACTGTCCACAAGCCTTTCCAAATTTCATAACGAATCAATTAGAATTGCTCATTACATCACGAAATCAGGAATTTCAATCTCAAACAACCCAAGAAAATCAATCAAAGTAAGGTTAGGGTTTCACCTTCCCACTTGACGTTAGGGCTAGAACCGAGAGGAGAGTTGGTGGTGTCGGTGACCGGGGCAGTGGGCGGCACACGGCCGGCCGACGAGCCCTCAGTGAGGGTCGGTGGACGGCGACACCGGGGGGCGACGGTGGTCGAACCTGGCGCAGCAAACTCAGGGGGCGACGCAGCTGTGGGCTCGAATGACTAAACCGAGGTGGCTGGGAAGGCTAGGCGGCCACGACCGGCGCTCTGGCGGCGGCGCACGGCCAAGCGGGGCCGGTTTTCGGCGGACCCAAAACAGAGGAGGAGGAGATGAAGACGTTGAGCAGCAGGTAGGGGAAGGAGAGAGAATGAGAACCGCATTTTGGGTTTTGCTTGATTTTGATTTTTTTTATTTTTTTTTGGTCTCCTAATGTCGGTTCCCTTTTTTTTTTTTTTGGTATTATGATTATTGATGTTCTTATTGTTCTTCCCATACAGATCAATGTTCATTTGAAAGAGCATTAAGGAGTTTAATATTACCTTTTGCGAGACCACATCGTCGTTTCAACCTGCATCGCACAAATACAAATGCACCACTGTAGTTATTATTTAAAAACAATTAGATCGAAATGCGGCGCCCAACTTGATTAAGATATATTCGGTTTGGGCTGTTACAAGAAGCGAAGTCGTTTTATGAATTAGTAAACGTATTATGTTTATAAGAAGCTTTTGAAATTAAAAGTAAAGTCATTTTACGAGTTGGTACGTTTATAAGAAGTTTTTAAATTAAAAACGAAGTGAACTATAAGCATTTAGTGAGGTTATGATCGTTTTGTAAAAAGGTAAGTTTTCAGTATAGTAAGCAACTGAAAAAGAGAAATGAAATACGTTTTTAAAGGCTACGAAAGTACTAGGCAATTGGCCAGGGTTAGGAACTGGACTCAAGATATGAATTATCTTGGTGTGAGCTGTTCCTGGAAACTGGAAAACCCTTTTCACTCCGCTTAGACGTATCCCCCTCCCTGGCCAATTGCCTAGCACTTCTCAGTCTTTAAAATCATATTTTATTTCTCTTCTTCAATTGCTTACTTTGCTGAAATCTTACTTTTAAACAAAACGACCATAACCTTTCGAAATGATCATAGCTCATTCGTTTTTGGCTTAGAAACTTCTTATAAACGGAATAGATTTGCTAACACGTAAATCAACTTCGTAAACAACTTAAAAGCTTCTTATAGACGTAATAAGTTTATTAACATGTAAATCGACTACCTTTTAAACTTAAAAGCTTCTTAAAAATGTAATAAGCTTGTAAATACGTAAACCGACTTTGCTTTAAACTTAAAAGCTTCTTATAAACGTAATAAGCTTGGTTAATAAGTAAAACGACTTTACTTTTTACTTAAAAGTTTCTTATAAATGTAATACGTTTATTAATTCATAAAACGACTTCGTTTTCAACTTAAAAGCTTCGTATAAACGTAATAAGTTTGCTAAATCGTAAAACAACTTCATTTTTAACTTAAAAACTTTGTATAAACGTAACAAGTTTGCTAAATCATAAAACGACTTCGTTTCTAACTTATAAGCTTTGTATAAACGTAATAAGTTTGGTACGACTTCGTTTTCAACTTAAAAGATTCTTATAGGTGTAAAACATTTGCTAGTTCGTAAAAAGATTTCGTTTCCAACTTAAAAGCTTCTTATGAACGTAATGCGTTTACTAAATCGTAAAACGACTTAGCTTTTAACCTGAATACTTCTTGTAAACGTAATAAGTTTGCTAAATCGTAAAATGATTTTGTTTTTAACTTAAGAGCTTCTTGCTAAATCGTAAAACGACTTTGTTTTTAACTTAAAAGTTTCTTAATAACGTAATACGTTTGTTAATTTGTAAAACAAAACCCATTTGGAATTTAAAGTATTTAGTTAGCGTTTAACTCAAGCTAGGTTCATAATAAAGTCCTCAGTTGTCATTTTACAAATCGCTTCAACTCCTTTTAAAACTCAAAGGATGGCGTAAGAGTAAACTGAAGGTTTAAAACATTCCAAACTTGTTATTATTCGAAAACTTAAGGTACTTGGTTTATTTATGAGGTAAACAAGTTTTCTTCGTAAACTTTCGACGTGAATGCTTCTTAAAACATAATGGTTTTACATGCTCGTAGCTTGAAACTCAATAGAGACCTAAGCAAGCAACTAGTATATAAATTAACTGAACTTCATAATTAGCACCTTAAGCTGCTCTTTTCCAGGTTGTTTAAATTCTTTTAAACACAAGGAGATTTATAAACAAACCAATGCTTTAAACATTTTCAAATTCACTTTTAGTTCACTTTTAAACTTCCTAAACCTATCGACTATTCAGTCGAGTCACTAACTGAATAGTTCGACGATTTAGGACCTTTTTACACCTTAGACATCCTAACAAGTGAATAGATGACTGACAATCTTAAAAGCATTTTCAAACGTGTAAAACAAACTTTCTAAATGACCTTTTCTTTTTAAAGACGTCTAAAGTTTCAAGAATTAATCACATAACGTCACGTAGCACATCAGGGAAAAGGGTTCACACATAGTACATTCATGCACTTTATGTCACAACTCGGCAGAATCTGCCCATTAAGCCACACATGGCCTCGCAATCCACACGATTGCGGCAATTCACAACCCTAACTCCCTCCTCACACAGCATCGACCACAAAAACCTTAAACCACTCAATAGTTCCACCTCGAGCCATCCAACTTCCAACTCAGTTTAATATTGTCATAAACAAACCAATAATTCACAAAACCGTCATATATAAGCATGGCATTCTCATCAATAGCCCAATATATAAATTAAATGCAGCTGTACTGATTTAGCGATAGCTGCGAAACAGAAACCAACATGCTTTACTAATGCCTTAATTCACCCGATTAGCATCTTTAAACTTCAAAACATGATGTAAGGCTAATAAACTGACGAAGCGACAACGCTAAGACGATAATCAAATTATTAATAATTTAGCGAACCTCCAAACTGCCTAACCATTAATAATCCATAACAGTTGCACATGCAATGAACCCACAATTAACATTATGTTCGTAATTTCCTCGGTTTCAATTCTAAGTTCACCCAAATTGATTCTTGACCTCAAATCAACATGCAATAACTAATTTAGCTAAAATAAACGAAAGAGAGTTGGGAGGCGCAAATTAGTAAATTCATGCGTGACCCCCCTTCTTTCTCCACTTGCCTGCAAGCCCCCCGACACTCTCTCTCTCCTCTCTCTCTGCTGTGTCTCCTTCTCCTCCTCTCCTCCTCCATTAACGTGGCTTCTAAGCTCGAAGCCCAGAAGATTTTCGCCACTTCCTACCTGTAAATTTCCCTATTCGACCACTCCTACCACTTGGTGAATGTTTGGAGCGAAATTGGGTCAAAGTTCGAAGCCCCTTACCACGTTTATGGAGGGTTTTAGACGCCAAATTGAAGCTCGAACGCGTGCCTAGGGTCAGAATTGGTGGAGTTCGAGCGTGAGTCGGTGCTGATCCTGTGACCAGAGGGCAAGGCTAGATTTTGGAGACGTTCGAAGTACCTAAGGTCAAGCCGGACAAGCCTACGATCGAACACCTAGCTTGGATTCAAGGTGAGGGTTCCTTTCCTCCGAAATTACTATTAATTTCAATGATTTTAACTAAATTAGTTATCGCATGTTGATTTGAGGTTAAGAATCAGTTTGGCTGAACTTAGAATTGCAACTGAGGAAATTACGAACATGATGTTAATTGTAGGTTAATTGCATGTGCAACTATTGTGGGTTATTAATTGTTAGACAGTTTGGAGGTGCGCTAAATTATTAATAATTTGATTATCGCCTTAGCATTGTCACTTCATCAGTTTATTAGCCTTGAATCATGTTTTGAAGTTTAAAGATGCTAATCGAGCGAATTAAGGCATCAGTAAAGCATGTTAGTTTCAGTTTCGAAGCTATCGCTAAATCAGTACAGCTGCATTTAATTTATATATTGGGCTATTAATGAGAATGCGATGCTTATATATGATGGTTTTGTGAATTATTGGTTTGTTTATGACAATATTAAACCGAGTTGGAAGTTGGATGGCTCGAGGTGGAACTATTGAGTGGTTTGAGGTTCTTGTGGTCGATGCTGTGTGAGGAGGGAGTTAGGATTGTGAATTGCGGCAATCATGTGGATTGCGAGGCCATGTGTGGCTTAATGGGCAGATTCTGCCGAGTTGTGATATGAAGTGTATGAATGTGCTATGTGTGAACCCTTTTCCCCCGATGTGCTACGTGACGTTGTGTGATTAATTCTTGAAACTTTAGATGTCTTTAAAAAGAAAAGGTCATTTAGAAAGTTTGTTCTACACGTTTGAAAATGCTTTTAAGTTTCTCAGTTGTCAATTTGCTTGTTAGGACATCTAAAGTGTAAAAAGGTCCTAAATCGTCGAACTATTCAGTTAGTGACTCGACTGAATAGTCGATAGGTTTAGGAAGTTTAAAAGTGTACTAAAAGTGAATTTAAAATTGTTTAATGCATTGGTTTGTTTATAACTTCTCCTTGTGTTTAAAAGAATTTAAACGACCTGAAAAAGAGCACCTTAAGGTGCAAATTACGAAGTTTAGCTAATTCATATACTAGTTGCTTACTTAGGTCTCTATTAAGTTTCAAGCTATGAGCATGTAAAACCATTATGTTTTAAGAAGCATTCACATTGAAAGTTTACGAAGAAAACTTGTTACCTTATAAATGAGCCAAGTACCTTAAGTTTTCGAATAATAGCAAGTTTGGAACATTTTAAGCCTTCAGTTTACTCTTACGCCCTCCTTTGAGTTTTAAAAGGGCTTGAAACGAGTTGTAAAGTGACAACTAAGGATTTTATTACGAACCTAGTTTGAGTTAAATGCTAACTAAGTACTTTAACTTCCAAATGGGTTTCGTTTTACGAATTAACAAATGTAATACGTTATTAAGAAAGTTTTAAATAAAAACAAAGTCGTTTTACGATTTAGCAAGAAGCTCTTAAGTTAAAAACAAAATCGTTTTACGATTTAGCAAACTTATTACGCTCATAAGAAGCTTTTAAGTTAGAAACAAAATCTTTTTACAAACTAGCAAATGTTTTACACCTATAAGAAGCTTTTAAGCTGAAAACAAAGTCGTTTTATTATTTAACAAACTTATTACGTTTATACGAAGCTTATAAGTTTGAAACGAAGTCGTTTTACGATTTAACAAACTTATTACATTTATACAAAGCTTTTAAGCTGAAAATGAAGTCATTTTATGATTTAACAAACTTATTACGTTTATACGAAGCTTTTAAGTTGAGAACAAAGTTGTTTTACGAATTAGTAAATGTATTACGTTTATAAGAAACTTTTAAGCTAAAAGTAAAGTCATTTTACGTATTAACCAATCGTAAAACGACTTCGTTTTCAACTTAAAAGTTTCGTATAAATGTAATAAGGTTGTTAAATCATAAAACGACTTCGTTTCTAACTTGAAAGCTTCGTATAAACGTAATACAGTTGCTAAATCGTAAAACGACTTCATTTTCAACTTAAAAGCTTCGTATAAACATGATAAGGTCGCTAAATCATAAAACGACTTTGTTTTTAACTCATATGTTTCTTTTAAACGAAATGAGTTTGCTAATCCATGAAAAGACACCCATTTAGAACTCAAAATACTTAGTTAGCGTTTAGTTCAAATTAGATTCGTATTAAAATCTTCAGTTGTCATTTCATAACTCATTTCAATTCCTTCTAAAACTCAAAAAGGGGGGTATAAACAAGCTAAGGCTTAAAACGTCCCCAAACTTGCTATTATCCAAAAACTCCAGGTTCTGTAAACTTTTAACGTAAACGTTTCTTAAAAACATAATAGGTTTACTAGCTTTCAACTTGAAACCCAATGGAGACTTAAATAAGTAATTAGCATACAAGTCAGCTAAATTTCACAATTGGCACCTTAAGATGCTCTTTTCAGGTCCTTTAAATCCTTTTAAACATAAGGAGAAGTTGTACACAAACCAATGCCTTGAAAGTGATTTAGAACACCATAAGTCATGTATCTTCTTAATAGGATTTGCATATGGTGTTCATTTGTATTGAGAAGGCCTGTGATAGGGTGCTTTGATAAGTACGCTGGAATTGTTGAAGAAAGAATTATTTACCTTGTTGTTATGTTTATTGAAGATATGTATGAAAGAGTGGAGACTAAGGATTGGGATGTTAGGAAGGGACCTAAAAAACCTCCTTGTTGATATTAGGTTATATCAAGAATTGGCTTTGAGGCCTTTCTCAATCGTCTCGGATGAGTTCACAAATGACATGTAGGATGAAATACCGTGGTGAATGTTATGTTGTATGAAAATAAACCAGATGTAAGCTTTTAAGTTGTTTCTTTGAAATATAAAGCATTAGGGTGATGAAGAGTATTTAGTAACCTTATGTTCCACTACTACTGTCCAAATGAAATAAATATGAATGGATAGCTTCCAAGTGTTATGTGCCCACTAGTTTGTGTAAGCATGCACGTGTATTTCCTTTGAATAAGATGTGATATGCACGTATGACTATATGAAGGTTGAACTGAACTAAACTTGAGGCTATACATAACAACTCTCGCTATTTGCAAATCATTTCATTAACTAAGGAAGTCTACCCTAGTTGAAGTTAGAACTAAGTGATTCCTTTTGTAATTGCGTGACAGATACCTCCTCGATGCGAACTCATACCAGAACCAACTGCCATGGAGATGATATGTCAATTTAATAAGCTTAAGCCTCCCAAGTTTAAAGGTGGAGCTGACCCTATGGTATATGAAGAGTGGTTTCGGAGAATGGAAAACTTATTTGAGATCATGGAGTGTCCTGAGAGGTTCAAGGTGCACCTAGCCGCTTACTAATTTGAAAAAGAAGCTGAATTCTGGTGGGGGATAGTGAAACCTAGGGTAGGTAAACCTATGTTAACCTGGAACCAGCTGAAAGCCTTAATGGACATTCAATATTACCCTCGAGACGTAAGAATGGTTAAGGAACGGGAGTTTTTATGCTTGAAACAACGAGAAATGAGCGTGATGGAATATGCGGCGAAGTTTAATGAGTTAAGCCGATTTGCTCCAAATCAAGTGGCCACCGAAGAAATGAGGATGGACCACTTCGAACAAGGGTTAAGAGGGGAAGTGAAATAGATAATAGCAGGATATACTTATGACAATTCCCAAGAAATGTACTAGAAGGCCGTGAAAGTAGCCCGCATCATAAGCGAAACCGAGATTGAGAATAGAGAGAAGGATCAAGTAAAGGAGAAATTTGACCCTGGAGGATCCAACTCTCAGGAAAACATAAACTTCAGGAGGTTTAAACATATAACGCCCCCAACCCTAAGGCCAGAAGTGTTAGCATTTGTCTTTAAATCTTGGGACGAAACGGACAGAGTTCTCCCTGAAAACTGACCGTTTTCCAAGCTTAAAGCCTTACATTGAATTCCCTGTAATTAAACGCAATAATAAAATCAACTCAACGGCTACCCGCCGGAGTTAATGGCTCTACGGGCCACCCGCCCAAAGCATATCAACCAGCACAGTTCAATACTAAAATGATGGTATAACTCCATGGACCACACGTCCGAGGTATTGGGGTTACATTCCAATTATAAACAACCATACTGAGCGACTCGACATGATGTACAACACATGCACACGAGGACTTAAAGTACATAGAAATGAACGGTTACATTATACTACATTTCGCAGCTCACATGCAGGCACATCGCTTTATTCCAAGGACAGCAATAACTCCATTTTGGCTTACTTGGGCCGACCTTTACTGGCTAATTCAGAAACTTGGTGGGACAATAACAGATGGAAGTGAGCGATAAACACGCAATGGATAACCCCCCTAGCAGAATATGGTCAAGACAACCATAACTTACAACCGTCGTTCGTAGGTTCTCCGTTTTAAAGAGTTCTCCCCAGAATAGCTGTGCCCAATGAACTTACCAAAAGAAACTCATGTGAACTCATAAACTAAATGAAAAGAAAGGGGTTGAACCCATAAGCACCACTTGCTGGGATTTCTGTTGTGCAAGCCTGGTATGTTACTCAACAATAGCTAAAACTTAATACGTAATGCTCAGCGCATTACAGCTTATTCCAGTTCATATAATTTATGCCATATACAATCATTAAACTTCATTGAAGATGCTGTCAGGAAATAGGCGTTATGAGCTTAGCAATTACATTAGAGCAACCAACATGTTCAATGTGAGACAACCTCTACACTGAGGACTTTACTATACTATTCAGTAGCCGGTCAAGTGCACGAATAGGTGTATGTGAGAAAACATGGAAACTATTTATTAATAAGGTAGCACAATAACCTTTGAACTTCACGTTCGTGTTTCTTAAAAGTGATATATTTTATAAACCTTCATAGGATCTGAGGGTCTCCTTTGCCCTTGGGTCGCTACTAATTGACGAGGTTTTGCAACGTATGGTTTTGATTTTACTGCCTATTGGCAGAGCTATAGGATATGTGGACGTTAAACTTTCTATCTATTGTTAGAGGTACAACACAATGGACTTGAGACTCCTGTCTACCAGCTGAACTAGGAAACATTGAGTTTTGAAGCTTCTGCATAATGGCAGAGCTATGAAAACATTAAGCTTTGATGACTGCTTATTGGCAGAGCCATGAAAACATTGAACTTTTGGTGCCTGCCTGTTGGCAGAGCTATGAAATCATTGAGCTTTTGGTGCCTGCCTATTGGCAGAGCTATGAAAACATTGAGCTTTGGTGACTGTCTATTGGCAGAGCTATGAAATCATCGAGCTTTTAGTGCTTGCCTATTGGCAGAGCTATGAAAACATTGAGCTTTGGTGCCTGCCTATTGGCAGAGCTATGAAATCCTTGAGCTTTTGGTGCCTGCCTATTGACAGAGCTATGAAATCATTGAGCTTTTGGTGCCAGCCTATAGGCAGAGTTATGAAATCATTGAGCTTTTGGCAGAGTTATGAAATCATTGAGCTTTTGGCAGAGTTATGAAATCATTGAGCTTTTGGTGCCTGCCTATTGGCAGAGCTATGAAAACATTGAGCTTTTGGTGCCTGTCTATTGGCAGAGCTATGAAATCATTGAACTTTTGGTGCTTGTCTATTGGCAGAGCTATGAAAACATTGAGCTTTTGGTGCCTGCCCATTGGCAGAGCTGTGAAATCATTGAGCTTTTGGTGCCTGCCTATTGGCAGAGCTATGAAAACATTGAGATTTTGGTGCCTGCCTATTGGCAGAGCTATGAAAACATTGAGCTTTTGGTGCCTGCCTACTGGTGGGACAATGAAACTCAAGTGGGAGGCTCACATAGCACGTTAATTCAATAGATAAAGCAATTCCCACACTCACTTCGCAATCTATACGATTCCAGGATTCAATCATTTAATTCATCATTGACATCCATACCCTCATCATTTCTAAATAGTCAATATAAACCATATATGTATAGATTCAATAAGCTTCTGTTCAGTTTACTTCACAATTTCCTCTATTTGAATTATAAACATTCCTATGCATTTAAATGATAGCAATCATATAAACACATCTATATTCGCTAACGATAATAATTGATAATCAATAACTTGCTATGATTGATAATTAATTTTTTTTTGCATAATCGATCAGCTGTGTACATACTTGCTAAACTTCATATGATCGATAAACTATATCTGGTCACTAAACTGCCCTTACCTGAGCAAACAGCACCATTCAGCGGTGCGTTACAACAAGCGTACATATAGCCACATATGTCCATAAACGACAACACTTTATTCAGTAAATCAAACATAATTTGATTCTAGACATATACAATGCATTTCGAAGTAACTTTCCTAAGCATGAATGTACTAAAAAGAGGTTCGAATGAAAACTAAACATATTTTAATAGCTTCGCATTTCATTTGTGTACATGCATTAGCTAGTTTAACCCGAATCGAACCTAAACACGTTTATATAACTTCAAAATGAATTCCTTTAACCTGCATTAGCTAATCTACTTGATTCGAAGCTAAACACATTTCGTTAACCTCGAAATTAGCTCATTTGCATGCATTGGTTAATTAACTCGAATGGGAGCGAGACACGTTAAAAAGGACTTCGCTTTTAATCCTTTAAATAACTTGAATCGATGTTAAACACGTCAAACTAATTTCGTTTTAAAATCTTTTTCATGCATGAATTAATTAACTTCGAATTAACATATCAAGCATGATTTACATTCATTGATTCAAATCGACGCTAACACAGTTAAATTACTAAATCAATGGGTCGTTGTAGAATCGAATAATTCTCATATAACCGAATATAATTCGATAGCTATATATATACAATCGAATGCATTTCACATAATCGATAAACGATATATATAATGGATAACTTGTTCAATGCGCCCAATATGTATACTAGGCATAAATTATCAGTTCCAATTTAACCCGAATAAACTATAATCGATAAACTTGCATCGAATTTAAAGATAACTAAGAGGAAGAGGAAACCCACCTCATTTCAAACGTAGGGAGCTGTAAAAGGGGTTGAATTTGATGCAGAATTCGGACTCCCGAAGCCCGAACCCACCATGGCCACACTCGATCAAGCCCCGGTTCGAAGCCTAGAAACCGTAGCTTTCGGACCCTTACTTCACGTGGCTCCCACTGGTCGCCGGGCTCGAGCCGCCGGTCCTTGCCAACATCGGCCGACCCTCGTCCGCCTGTGATCGGCGTCTGGCTGCACCACCGCGCCCACTCGCTCGACCGCTCTCACCCCCTGACTCTGTCTCTCTGTC
The DNA here is from genome assembly GCA_029747015.1 of Carnegiea gigantea. Lineage (NCBI taxonomy): Eukaryota > Viridiplantae > Streptophyta > Magnoliopsida > Caryophyllales > Cactaceae > Carnegiea > Carnegiea gigantea. The sequence continues at coordinate 23,373 of JAKOGI010001894.1, forward strand.
TGGCTCGGGTCTGGTCGCGACCAGGGTGCGAAACGGCTGGCGGGCGTTGGCCAATCACCGGCAGCCTCGCCGGTGCCTCCCTCGCCTCTCTCTCTTGGCATGTATAGGGGTGTGGCACGGGGCAGGGGTCGAGAACCCCCCTCTCGCGATCCTTCTCCCCCTCGCAGAGAAGGGCCTTTGGCCCCTTTGATTAATTTTGATTTTATTTTATTTTATTTTCTTTTATTCTTGCTACTAACTGATAATAACACCAGCCCACTGTGCCATAAATCCAATTTTCCAATCTCCAAACCTTAAGCTGTAACCATTAATATAATCATCGGTCAATTATTAGTTTTTTGATTATAGTAAGGTTTGATTCAATAAATTGCAGGACGATTCCCAAGGTTCGACATTCTAGTCGTACTCGGGAACCTACTCACTCCTTTCAATAAAATCCGCACTCCGGCAGACTTCATCGATATTAGTTCAATTTATAACGATATAAATCGGCTTAACGAAGGGGGTAACAAAAAATCTCGAGTGTTACAGCCTTCCCCCCTTAAAAGAATTTCATCCTCGAAATGCCAGAGTCTATGCTAAGCCACCCACACAGGCGCATACGCTTGGTACACCCTGCATAACCTAGAGGTCCTAGTAATAATGTCGTACAAAGGGCATCTATACGAGGATACTTGATTGTAATTCTCTTGGGCAATCGAGGTCCCAGGCATGTCTTGGGGCTTCACCAACCATTAAACAATTAATCTCGAATAAAGATAATGACCTCAATGGGCTTATAAACATAGGTCGAAGTGTTGCAGTGCATTGGTCACATAAGGTGACCATAAAGGCCAAGGCATGCTTAGTGCAAATGGAAAGGTTCTGCTCCTTTCCTATGAGTCATGCTAGCTTCTGCACTTGGTGTTGGTACATAAACAGTGTTGAAAAGGCATAAACCTTTGCCTCCGATAGCAGCGAGGTGAGACATATAGCATAACAATTCCAAAGTCTGTCAGATTCTCTCTTTTATCTCCCTTCTAGGTGTGTCAGGGTTGATATGGCCAGTGCACTATGAAGCCCACAACAAGTATGACGCTGAGCCGACTCAAGGGTGACAGTGGTTACATGCGAGGATGCAAAGATGCCTCCCCATGTACGTAACTATCCAAGTCAAGGCCATATCCAAATGGCGTTGGCATTCAAACGGACATACGTAACAACACGGTTTAACTATGCCAGTGACTAGCCTGCACACTTGAGAGAATGAGTCGTTTGCTAGCTAGACACAATGACGACCATACCAAAGCACATTTGTACACAAAGACACATCAAATAGCACCTCATCATGTAGCATTCTTAAGCAGCGATATGCAATGCATGCCGTAGGTCGCGACCTATGGTCACAGGACCCCGCTCTGACACCATCTATAACGCCCCCAACCCTAAGGCCAGAAGTGTTAGCATTTATCTTTAAATCTTGGGACGAAACGGACAGAGTTTTGCCTTAAAACTGACTGTCTCCCAGGCTTAAAGCCTTACATTGAATTCCCCGTAATTAAATGCAATAATAAAATCAACTCGACGGCTACCCGCCGGAGTTCACGGCTCTACGGGCCACCCGCCCGGAGCATATCAACCCGCACAGTTCAATACTAAAATGATGGTACAACACCACGGACCACACGTCCGGGATATTGGGGTTACATTCCAATTATGAACAACCATACTGAGCGACTCGATATGATATGCAATACATGCACACGAGGACTTAAAGTACATAGAAATGAACGGTTACATTATACTACATTTCGCAGCTCACATGCAGGCACATTGCTTTATTCCTAAGACAGCAATAACTCCATTTCGGCTTACTTGGGCTGACCTTTACTGGCTAATTCAGAAACTTGGGGGCACAATAACAGATGGAAGTGAGCGATAAACGCGCAATGGATAACCCCCCTCTAGCAGAATATTGTCAAGACAACCATAACTTACAACCGTCGTTCGTAGGTTCTCCGTTTTAAAGAGTTCTCCCCAGAATAGCTGTGCCCAATGAACTTACCAAAAGAAACTCATGTGAACTCATAAACTAAATGAAAAGAAAGGGGTTGAACCCATAAGCACCACTTGCTGGGATTTCTGTTGTGCAAGCCTGGTATGTTACTCAACAATAGCTAAAACTTAATACATAATGCTCAGTGCATTATAGCTTATTCCAGTTCATATAATTTATGCTATATACAACCATTAAACTTCATTGAAGATGCTGTCAAGCAATAGGCGTTATGAGCCTAGCAATTACATTAGAGCAACCAACATGTTCAATGCGAGACAACCTCTACACTGAGGACTTTACTATACTATTCAGTAGCCAGTCAAGTGCACAAATAGGAGTATGTGAGAAAACATGGAAACTATTTACTAATAAGGTAGCACAATAACCTTTGAACTTTACGTTCGTGCTTCTTAAAAGTGATACATTTTATAAACCTTCATAGGATCTGAGAGTCTCGTTTGCCCTTGGGTCTCTACTAATTGAGGAGGTTTCGTAACGTATGGTTTTGATTCTACTGCCTATTGGCAGAGCTATAGGATATGTGGACGTTAAACTTTCTATCTATTGTTAGAGGCATAACCCAATGGACTTGAGACTCCTATCTACCAGCAGAACTAGGAAACATTGAGTTTTGAAGCTTCCGCTTAATGGCGGAGCTATGAAAACATTGAGCTTTGACGCCAGCCAATTGGCAGAGCTATGAAAACATTGAGCTTTTGCTCCTGCCTATTAGCAGAGCTACGAAATCATTGAGCTTTTGGTGCCTGCCTATTGGCAGAGCTATGAAAACATTGAGCTTTGGTGCCTGCCTATTGGCAGAGCTATGAAATCATTGAGCTTTTGGTGCCTACCTATTGGTAGAGCTATGAAAACATTGAGCTTTTGGTGCCTGCCTATTGGCAGAGCTATGAAAACATTGAGCTTTTGGTGCCTGCCTATTGGCAGAGCTATGAATTCATTGAGCTTTTGGTAGAGCTATGAAATCATTGAGCTTTTGGTGCCTGCCTATTGGCAGAGCTATGAAAACATTGAGCTTTTCGTACATGCCTATTGGCAGAGCTATGAAATCATTGAGCTTTTGGTGCCTGCCTATTAGCAGAGCTATGAAAACATTGAGCTTTTGGTGCCTGCCTACTGGTGGGACAATGAAACTCAGGTGGGAGGCTCACATAGCACGTTAATTCAGTAGATAAAGCAATTCCCACACTCACTTCGCAATCTATACGATTCCAGGATTCAATCATTTAATTCATCATTGACATCCTTACCCTCATCGTTTCTAAATAATCAATGTAAACCATATATGTATAGATTCAATGAGCTTCTCTTCAGTTTACTTCACAATTTCCTCTATTTGAATTATAAACATTCCTGTGCATTTAAATGATAGCAATCATATAAACACGTCTATATTCGCTAACGATAATAATTGATAATCAATAACTTGCCATGATTGATAATTAATTTTTTTTTCCATAATCGATCAGCTGTGTACATACTTGCGAAACTTCATATGATCGATAAACTATATCTGGTCACTGAACTGCCCTTACCTGAGTAAACAGCACCATTCAGCGGTGCGTTACAACAAGCGTACATATAGCCACATGTGTCCATAAACGACAACACTTTATTCAATAAATCAAACATAATTTGATTCTAAACATATACAATGCATTTCGAAGTAACTTTCCTAAGCATGAATGCACTAAAAAGAGGTTCGAATGAAAACTAAACATATTTTAATAGCTTCGCATTTCATTCATGTACATACATTAGCTAGTTTAACTCGAATCGAACCTAAACACGTTTATATAACTTCGAAATGAATTCCTTTAACCTGCATTAGCTAATCTACTTGATTCGAAGCTAAACACATTTCATTAACCTCGAAATTAGCTCATTTGCATGCATTGGTTAATTAACTCGAACGGAAGCGACACACATTAAAAAGGACTTCGCTTTTAATCCTTTAAATAACTTGAATTGATGTTAAACACGTTAAACTAACTTCGTTTTTAATTCTTTTTCATGCATGAATTAACTAACTTGAATCGATGCTAAACACGTTGACCTAACTTCGAATTAACATATCAAGCGTGATTTACATTCATTGATTCGAATCGACGCTAAACACAGTTAAATTACTAAATCAATGGGTCGTCGTAAAATCGAATAATTCTCATATAACTGATTATAATTCGATAACTATATATATACAATCGAATGCATTTCACATAATCGATAAACGATATATATAATGGATAACTTATTCAATGCGCCCAATATGTATACTACGCATAAATTATCAGTTCCAATTCAACCCGAATAAACTATAATGGATAAACTTGCATCGAATTTAAAGATAACTAGGAGGAAGAGGAAACCCACCTCGTTTCAAACGTAGGGACCTGTAAAAGGGGTTGAATTCGATGCAGAATTCGGACTCCCGAAGCCCGAGCCCACCATGGCCACACTCGATCAAGCCCCGGTTCGAAGCCTACAAACCCGAGCTTTCGGACCCTTACTTCGCGTGGCTCCCACCGGTCGCCGGGCTCGAGCCGCCGGTCCTTGCCAACACCGGCCGGCCCTTATCTGCCTGTGATCGGCGTCTGGCCGCACCACCGCGCCCACTCGCTTGACCGCTCTCACTCGCTGACTCTCTCTCTCTGTCTGGCTCGGGTCTGGTCGCGACCGGGGTGGGGAACCGCTGGCAGGCATCGGCCGGTCACCGGCAGCCTCGCCGGTGCCTCCCTCGCCTCTCTCTCTTTTCGTGTATAGGGGTGTGGCACGGGGCAGGGGTTGGGAACCCCCCCTCTCGCGATTCCTCTCCCCCTCGCAGAGAAGGGGCTTCGGGCCCTTTAGTTAATTTTAATTTTATTTTATTTGTTTTCTGTTGTTCTTGCTACTAACTGATAACAACACCAGCCCACTGTACCATAAATCCAATTTTCCAATCTCCAAACCTTAAGCTGTAACCATTAATATAATCATCGGTCGATTGTTCGCTTTTTGATAATAGTAAGGTTTGATTCAATAAATTGCAGGATGATTCCCAAGGTTCGACATTCTAGTCGTACTCGGGAACCTACCCATTCCTTTCAATAAAATCCGCACTCCGGCAGACTTCATCGATATTAGTTTAATTCATAACGATATAAATCGGCTTAACGAAGGGGGTAACAAAAATTCTCGGGTGTTACAGCCTTCCCCCCTTAAAAGAATTTCGTCCTCGAAATGCAGAGTCTATGCTAAGCCACCCACACAGGCGCATGTGCTTGGTACACCCTGCATAACCCAGAGGTCCTAGTAATAATGCCGCACAAACGGCATCTATACGAGGATACTTGATTGTAATTCTGTTGTGCAATCGAGGTCCCAGGCATGTCTTGGGGCTTGGCTAACCACTCGAATAACGATAATGACTTCAATGGGCTTATAAACATTGGTCGAAGCGTTGCAGTGCGTTGGTCACATAAGGTGACCATAAAGGCCAAGGCATGCTTAGTACAGATGGAAAGGTTCTACTCCTTTCCTATGAGTCATGCTAGCTTCTGCACTTGGTGTTGGTACATAAACAGTGTTGAAAAGGCATAAACCTTTGCCTCAGATAGCAGCGAGGTGAGGCATGTAGCATAACAATTCCAAAGTCTGTCAGATTCTCTCTTTTATCTCTCTTCTAGGAGTGCCAGGGTTGATATGGCTGGTGCATTATGAAGCCCACAACAAGTACGACGCTGAGCCGACTCAAGGGTGACAGTGGTTACATGCGAGGATGCAAAGATGCCTCCCCATGTACGTAACTATCCAAGTCAAGGCCATATCCAAATGGCATTGGCAATTAAACAGACATACATAACAACACGGTTTAACTATACCAGTGACTAGGCTGCACACTTGAGAGAATGAGTCGTTTGCTAGCTAGACACAATGACGACCATACCAAAGCACATTTGTACACAAAGGCACATCAAATAGCACCTCATCATGTAGCATTCTTAACCAGCGATATGCAATGCATGGCGTCGGTTGCGACCTATGGTCACAGGACCTTGCTCTGACACCATCTATAACGCCCCCAACCCTAAGGCCAGAAGTGTTAGCATTTGTCTTCAAATCCTGGGACGAAATGGACAGAGTTTTCCCTAAAAACTGATCGTGTCCCAGGCTTAAAGCCTTACATTGAATTCCCTGCGATTAAACGCAACAATAAAATCAACTCAACGGCTACCCGCTGGAGTTCACGGCTCTACGGGCCGCCCGCCCGGGGCATATCAACCAGCGCAGTTCAATACTAAAATGATGGTACAACTCCACGGACCACACATCCGGGGTATTGGGGTTACATTCCAATTATAAACAACCATACTGAGCGACTCGACATGATATGCAACACATACACACGAGGACTTAAAGTACATAGAAATGAACGGTTACATTATACTACATTTCGCAGCTCACATGCAGGCACGTCGCTTTATTCCTAGGACCGCAATAACTTCATTTCGGCTTACTTGGGCCGACCTTTACTGGCTAATTCAGAAACTTGGGGGCACAATAACAAATGGAAGTGAGCGATAAACGCACAATGGATAACCCCCCCTCTAGCAGAATATTGTCAAGACAACTATAACTTACAACTGTCGTTCGTAGGTTCTCCGTTTTAAAGAGTTCTCCCCAGAATAGTTGTGCCCAATGAACTTACCAAAAGAAACTCATGTGAACTCATAAACTCAATGAAAAGAAAGGGGTTTAACCCATAACCACTACTTGCTGGGATTTCTGTTGTGCAAACCTTGTATGTTACTCAACAATAGCTAAAACTTAATACGTAATGCTCAGCGCATTACAGCTTATTCCAGATCATATAATTTATGCCGTATGCAATCATTAAACTTCATTGAAGATGCTGTCAGGCAATAGGCGTTATGAGCTTAGCAATTACATTAGAGCAACCAACATGTTCAATGCGAGATAACCTCTATACTGAAGACTTTACCATACTATTCAGTAGCCGGTCAAGTGCACGAATAGGTGTATGTGAGAAAACATGGAAACTATTTACTAATAAGGTAGCACAATAACCTTTGAACTTCACGTTCGTGTTTCTTAAAAGTGATATATTTTATAAACCTTCATAGGATCTGAGAGTCTACTTTGCCCTTGGGTCGCTACTAATTGACGAGGTTTTGCAACGTATGGTTTTGATGCTCCTGCCTATTGGCAGAGCTATAGGATATGAGGACGTTAAACTTTCTATCTATTGTTAGAGGTACAACCCAATGGACTTGAGACTCCTGTCTACCAGCAGAACTAGGAAACATTGAGTTTTGAAGCTTCTGCTTAACGGCAGAGCTATGAAAACATTGAGCTTTGATGCCTGCCTATTGGCAGAGCTATGAAAACATTGAGCTTTGGTGCTTGCCTATTAGCAGAGCTATGAAATCATTGAGCTTTTGGTGCCTGCCTATTGGCAGAGCTATGAAAACATTGAGCTTTGGTGCCGGCCTATTGGCAGAGCTATGAAATCATTGAGCTTTTGGTGCGTGCCTGCCTATTGGCAGAGCTATGAAATCATTGAGCTTTTGGTGCCTGCCTATTGGCAGAGCTATGAAAACATTGAGCTTTTGGCGCCTGCCCATTGGCAGAGTTGTGAAATTATTGAGCTTTTGGCAGAGCTATGAAATCATTGAGCTTTTGGAGCCTGCCTATTGGCAGAGCTATGAAAACATTGAGTTTTTGGTGCTTGCCTATTGGTAGAGCTATGAAAACATTGAGCTTTTGGTGCCTGCCTACTGGTGGGACAGTGAAACTCAAGTGGGAGGCTCACATAGCACGTTAATTCAATAGATAAAGCAATTCCCACACTCACTTCGCAATCTATATGATTCCAGGATTCAATCATTTAATTCATCATTGACATCCATACCCTCATCGTTTCTAAATAGTCAATATAAACCATATATGTATAGATTCAATAAGCTTCTGTTCAGTTTACTTCATAATTTCCTCTATTTGAATTATAAACATTCCTGTGCATTTAAATGATAGCAATCATATAAACACGTCTATATTCGCTAACGATAATAATTGACAATCAATAACTTGCTATGATTGATAACTAATTTTTTTTCATAATCGATCAGCTGTGTACATACTTGCTAAACTTCATATGATCGATAAACTATATCTGGTCACTTAACTGCCCTTACCTGAGCAAACAGCACCATTCAGCGGTGCGTTACAACAAGCGTACATATAGCCACATGTGTCCATAAACGACAACACTTTATTCAATAAATCAAACATAATTTGATTCTAAACATATACAATGCATTTCGAAGTAACTTTCCTAAGTATGAATGTACTAAAAAGAGGTTCGGATGAAAACTAAACATATTTTAATAGCTCCGCATTTCATTCGTGTACATGCATTAGCTAGTTTAACTCGAATCGAACCTAAACACGTTTATATAACTTCGAAATGAATTCCTTTAACCTGCATTAGCTAATCTACTTGATTCGAAGCTAAATACATTTCATTAACCTCGAAATTAGCTCATTTGCATGCATTGGTTAATTACTCGAATGGAAGCGACACACGTTAAAAAGGACTTCGCTTCTAATCCTTTAAATAACTTGAATCGATGTTAAACACGTTAAACTAATTTCGTTTTTAATTCTTTTTCTTGCATGAATTAACTAACTTGAATCGATGCTAAACACGTTGACCTAACTTCGAATTAACATACCAAGTGTGATTTACATTCATTGATTCGAATCGACGCTAAACACAGTTAAATTACTAAATCAATGGGTCGTTGTAGAATCGAATAATTCTCATATAACCGATTATAATTCGATAACTATATATACACAATCGAATGCATTTCACATAATCGATAAACGATATATATAATGGATAACTTATTCAATGCGCCCAATATGTACACTAGGCATAAATTATGAGTTTCAATTCAACCCGAATAAACTATAATCAATAAACTTGCATCGAATTTAAAGATAACTAGGAGGAAGAGGAAACCCACCTCGTTTCAAACGTAGGGACCTGTAAAAGGGGTTGAATTCGATGCAGAATTCAGACTCCCGAAGCCCGAACCCACCATGGCCACACTCGATCAAGCCCCGGTTCGAAGCCTAGAAACCCTAGCTTTCGGACCCTAACTTCGCGTGGCTCCCACCGGTCGCCGGGCTCGAGCCGCCGGTCCTTGCCAACACCGGCCGGCCCTCGTCCGCATGTGATCGGCGTCCGGCCGCACCACCGCGCCCACTCGCTCGACCGCTCTCGCTCGCTGACTCTCGCTCTCTGTCTGGCTCGGGTCTGGTCGCGAGCGGGGTGGGGAACAGCTGGCGGGCGTCGGCCGGTCACCGGCAGCCTCGCCGGTGCCTCCCTCGCCTCTCTCTCTCTTGGCGTGTATAGGGGTGTGGCACGGGGCAGGGGTCGGGAACCCCCCCTCTCGCGATTCCTCTCCCCCTCGCAGAGAACGGGCTTCGGGCCCTTTAATTAATTTTTATTTTATTTTATTTTTTTCTGTTGTACTTGCTACTAACTGATAATAACACCAGCCCACTGTACCATAAATCCAATTTTCCAATCTCCAAACCTTAAGCTGTAACCATTAATATAATCATCGGTCGATTATTCGTTTTTTGATTATAGTAAGGTTTGATTCAATAAATTGTAGAATGATTCCCAAGGTTCGACATTCTAGTCGTACTCGGGAACCTACTCATTCCTTTCAATAAAATCCGCACTCCGGCAGACTTCATCGATATTAGTTTAATTAATAACGATATAAATCGGCTTAACGAAGGAGGTAACAAAAAATCTCGGGTGTTACAGCCTTCCCCCCTTAAAAGAATTTCGTCCTCAAAATGCCAGAGTCTATGCTAAGCCACCCACACAGGCGCATGTGCTTGGTACACCCTGCATAACCCAGAGGTCCTAGTAATAATGCCGCACAAAGGGCATCTATACGAGGATACTTGATTGTAATTCTCTTGTGCAATCGAGGTCCCAGGCATGTCTTGGGGCTTGGCTAACCATTAAACAATTAATCTCGAATAACGATAATGACTTCAATGGGCTTCTAAACTATGGTCGAAGCGTTGCAGTGCGTTGGTCACATAAGGTGACCGTAAAGGCCAAGGCATGCTTAGTACGGATGGAAAGGTTCTACGCCTTTCCTATGAGTCATGCTAGCTTCTGTACTTGGTGTTGGTACATAAACAATGTTGAAAAGGCATAAACCTTTGCCTCAGATAGCAGCGAGGCGAGACATGTAGCATAACAATTCCAAAGTCTGTCAGATTCTCTCTTTTATCTCCCTTCTAGGTGTGCCAGGGTTGATATGGCCGGTGCACTATGAAGTCCACAACAAGTATGACGCTGAGCCGACTCAAGGGTGACAGTGGTTACATGCAAGGATGCAAAGATGCCTCCCCATGTACGTAACTATCCAAGTCAAGGCCATATCCAAATGGCATTGGCATTCAAACGGACATACGTAACAATACGGTTTAACTATACCAGTGACTAGGCTGCATGTAATAGCCCGACCCTAAATCATATTTACTTATTTAATTAAGCCACGTGATTCATTTTTTACTTTTTCACATTTATTTATCTCATTGAATCATCAAAGTTGGGAAAATTCATGTCGGGCCCCACTTTACAATTCGAGTTTTATTTACCGAAAATAATTTTTCGGAGAAATTGATATTAGGCCTCGATAATTATGATTTAAATGATATCATTATTTTTCATGACATCATATTCAATTTCGAGTTTCGGAAAAACAACTTTAATTATCGCACCCTGTTCGGCATTTTTTTTTCCAACCCGAGCTCATTTAAGCCTAATTTCGGCCCAACAAGTTCCTAACCCATTTGCTTATCTAATATCATCATTCAGCCCTAATTATCATTAGCAAAAGCTGATTGTGTGCTTAATTCTCAGCCAAGTAATTTGGGTCATTGACATCCAAGTCTTTTTAGGGGCTTTGCAAGAGATAAACTTCAAGGCTTTCTCTCTCTTCTCTCCTCCTTCTCTCTTCACACAGCCAGCAGCCCCCCAGCCCCTAAAGTGGTGTTTTCCGGCCACTTTCCGGCCACTCTCCGACAAGAATTTCAATCCCCGAACAACCCCCCTCCATTGGCTACCATTTTTCATCCTCAAAATCACCCAATATCATCTCCATCTTCACTTATTTCAAGCTCAAAGTAAATGACTTCAATCTTGTTCTTTGAATTTTTGATTTTTACTTCTTGTTTTGTTATGTTGATGATGGATCATGTTGTTTTTATTGAATTAAGAATCATCTTGGTGATGGATCATGTTGGAGTTGAGGCTAGGCTTAGGGTTTTAACTTAATCATGCAAGCTTCATGTTCAAGTGTTGAATTTTGATTGTTTTAAATGAGATTTTGTGATCTTTGGCATTGGTAATGAATATCAAGATGTTTATGCTGATGTATATAAGTTAAAGCGTGATTTTAGCGGGTGGTTATGTCAAGAAAAGATTGCAAATATGTGGTTATTGAGCTGTCCAAAGACCTGAAAGAGGGGCTACTTCCGGATTAAACTGGTACTGTTTGGAACATCCAAAATTCATGATTTTTGGTGTAGTTATAGCTTGATGAGTTAGCTTTCAATAGGCTTTGAAATTACTCAATTTGGAGTTGTGTGGACAAAGTTATGACCAATTTACTCAAGACTATGCAGAATACATTGAAACTGAAAACTGAACTGGAACAGTAATTTTACGGAAAAACTGGTATTGATTGGGTCATTACAAAATTGTGATTTTTGGTGTGTGGATAGATCAATGAGTTATCTTTCAAACGCCTTTTGAATCGCCTTAATCCGAGTTCTGTGGAAAACGTTATAGTCGTTTTGCTACGACTGCACAGATTAAACTGAAACTATACACGTCTGTATTCTACTTTAATTTTAGGGACATTACTATGTGAATCATGCTTTGTTTCCTGAATGAAAGTTTTAGTGGACATTATGAGCTTTTCATATTGGGGTTTTTCATCTTATTTGGAGGTCAGGAGGGAAAGATATGGATTTTCTAATGCAGACCATCAAACGGTAACATGAGCGAATATAGAACTTTGTGACATTTGGAAATATTTTCAGAAGTTTCTATATAATTATGGGTATTGCAAGGGAATTACAAAGTGTAGTGAGTTTAACAAGTTTGATTATGTACAGAAACTTACTTGGGTTTGAAAACCGAGTTAAGTGAGTATGAAACTGAAATTTGGGAAGTGAGCAGAGTAATAACTCAAAATCAGTGTCCTTTTGACCACGTTAGGGTGTTATATGAGCTTTTATGAACCTCACAACACCCCTCATGGCATGGAACCTTCTATTATCCATTTCAGAAGCATTAACCATTCTATTATCCATTTCAGAAATATCAAAAACCCATATTTCATTTATATCAATTAAAATCTTTTCATTATCACCTCAATCATTTCCATTTGGCCTATTTTGCTTCAATTTACTGTATTTCAAGTTCAATAACCCTAACTGATTTCAATCAGTTCATTTTGGCTTAACTTGTCTTATATTGATTTAAAATCAGTTTATTGTATTGAGATGCACAAGTTATGTATCCCATTTCATTCCTCAATTTCAGTTACACATACTTTTACCTACTCAATTATACAAGTAAGGATCATTTACTGACTACACATACTTACAATGACATTTATGAAACAGAGTTGAGGCCTAGTTATCGTTCCCCATTTTGCATAAGTGTTATCAAGTCAAAATACATTTTTCAAGTCAGATGACAATTATGAAGCAACTGACTTATATCAAGTCAGATGACATTTTTAACGACTCAAGGTACATGCATTGCCTGTATCTTTAGAAATCAGAGTGTATTTATCAACGTTATCATGTTTTGGTAAGTATATCAATGAATCAGTTTACACAGTGATTTATCAGTTAATTAGTGACCCCCGTCAGTTATCAGTTACAGTCTTACAGGGCATTGCCCTTCAGTTACCCGCGCGGCTTCAGGCCAGGTCCCCCGGTCGGCTTGGCAAGTGTACACCTATTCATAGATCGTAACAGTATCAAGGGGTTCACTATCAGATAATAATTAGCAATGCAGTTTTACATTTATCTCATTCACTGTTTTTAACTTAAAATGAATTGCAAAGCGGGCCCAACCAGTGTTCAATGATCATTTAACAATTCAGGAATGCATGTATTGAGCTTCGGCTCACAGTTCGAAATGTTTTTCATGTTTTGTTTTAGGCAAATGCTCAGAGTATTGCCCTCATGCCAGCGAAACAACTGAAGAGAATAAGTGAAGAAGGGAAATCCGGATGGATTAGAAGTAATACCGTATATGCATATCTTAAAGTTGTATTTTGAATTCTTCTATGGATGAAGATGTAGACTGCATGGTGAATTATCTTACTATGGTTTATAAACCCTCCATTCGTTAACACTTGATGTGAGTGTATATGTTTGAGGTTATGCTTAGCTATGTTATTTACAGCACTCATGTTTCAAGTCTTGTCCTTTTGGACGGCGATAATGCCCCTATCATTGGGTTGTCTAGATTTTTAATCAAGGGATTTTTTTTAAGAAGAATATAAACAGCAAAACATGGTTAATTTGGGGCGTTACAGATTTGGTATCAGAGCCAGGTTGAGATTTTTTTTATGGGATATGAATTATGGAGTTAAGATACTGAGAAAGTTGGTTTATGAGGAATGAAGGTTGTTATGATATCATCAGAGATTTGTGACAATAGTAATGTCTGCAATGTGTATCAGATTATTATGACAATATTCTTCTTTGTCAGATGGATCCATGCAATGTGTATATAGTTGATCTCAAGCATCAGATTCGAGGGTGAGTTTTAACAACAAGTTAAAGGTGCTCCAATGCATTTAGGTATGTATGATCATATAAGCCACCCATCTGAATGGTATGCCATCCTTCTAACTGAAATTGTTTATTTATGGGATGTAAACCCTTGTACTCCGGATGTGTAGCCCGTAGAGTTGTGGTCTCCGGCGTACAGCCGTTGAGCTTGATTTGATATCCTTTTATACTTCTATTCAATGCGGATGATGTGATGTAAAGCTTTAAGCCTGGGAATTGGCCAGTTTGCAGGCGAAACTCTGTCCGTTTCGCCCCAGAAATTTCAGAATCATTAACACTCGTAGCTCTAGGGTTGGGGGTTATTACGAATGTGTCCTATGAAGGGCCATTGACTCATTTTGAGGTTAAATGCATAGGGAAATCAAGTATGGGTAGATTACATAAGTTCAATCAACTTGGCAGTTTTGATCAGTGCACAAGGACCGATGTTGAAGTAACTTTTGTCCATGATCACCGTGATTTACGCAAGGATTTTCCATCCTGACTATAAGTTTAAGGAGATATATTTCATATGAAACAAGTTTCAAGTGGATTAGAGGTCATTTGGTCATTCAAAACTATTAGACAAGTCAAAGTCTGCAAAGTTAGCAGAATCCTAACGCACAAGGTCTGATTTTAGTCCACTTGCAGCCTTTACATTCCATAAAATAGAGATGTTTTAGTTATTCTATACCAAAGTTCAAAAAGTAAGCTTTCCAATGTCCCATGTTGTAGCACATTTGGAGACCAGTGGTTCAGGAAATTCAGCCTAGAAGTCTGATGGTACAGACTGTTCAAGTCAGTGGATACCTACAACTTTGAGCTTATGCTTCCTCATCATATGGGTGTCATTTTATGTGTTTCTTGGACTCAAGTGGCAATTACTTCAATATGTTTCATTGATTGCAGATGTCTGCTTTTGTAACTCAAGAATTTCATCTAAGTGAGCTATATGGAGGTTCTTGATGTAGTATCACCTCAATTGTCGGATTTTAGAGAGGCATTTTTGCTTCAATCCATTGTAATTCAAGACTTTCTTAAATTGCCCAAACTGTTGCAAGCAGTCCATTAATTTCACCTCCATTTGTGAAGTAGACATTACTCTTGACAATGTTTCACTGCGCCTTCTGGTAACATACCCACTACCATTGTCCTTGTTGGATTATCGACTGTTGGATACTGCTTACTTTGACCAAGGGCTTCATCTTTTTTTCCTTATGGCATCTTCCCATCCAGTTGCATCATCATTCACTCTCATGTTACATCTTCATCAGTTCTGGTCACCTTTTTCAAACCTAATCACTGCTAGTAGCTGGTTTGTGATTGGGTTGCACCCATGTCGATAGATGATAATTTTGTAGCACACCTGAACAGAAGGTGGATCTTAACTATACTTTGTATAAAGGTTGGTTATTATTAAACTTGTGGAATCTATTGCTAAAGGGAAACGCAATGTCTCTACCCTTTTTGGTTGATTCAACCTCGGTTTCCTATTGAAGATCACTTGTATAAAGCTTAAGTTGGACAATCAAAATCTTTGTTATGTATTTGGACTGCATCAGTGAGAAATTTTGATGGATTACTGCCTCTTAGAAAAATGCCTTTAGCTAATTCAGACTAAAGAACTCTAGAGTACAAAGTATGACCTAGTGGAACCTGAAAAATAGATTCGAGGAATGGAGAAAGTTATCACTGTAATAGAGATTCTAGGGGATAAAAAGGTGAACATTGCAACATTTTATCTAACTGGTGAAACCGATATTTAGTGGAACATTGTTAAGAATAGGCTATTAGGGCTTAACTTCACTTCGAGTCGATTTCTAAACGAACTAAGCACAACACTCCAGATTGCTAAGTGGGAATTGACAAATGCACATGGTGCGGTAGCCCAGAGCACCTCATCGCTGCCTGTTCTTGAAAACTAAAGGCTGTAGATAAGGGCTCTCACTTTTAAGGCCCACAGCTGTAGGAAAGGTTTATGTGTTGAGCAATAAGGAAGCTATCACCTCTGGTGTAGTGGTTAGTGAAGCTCTCCTTTAATTTTGAAGCCATTTTGTGCATTGATTGATTCAATTGCCACTCGTTCATTTATATTGACATGATCTAACATGCAAGTGAACCTTGAGAATAAGAAGGCAGAAATCAATTATGGACTTAAGTTATCCAATGACTCTAGAGTTGAGTGTTCTATCTCTCATAATTTATTTCAATTATTGGTGGGATAGTTTCCCCTGAAGTTCTGATTCAATTTGATTCGTTAGACTTTGATATCATTTTGGAAATGATCTGGTTGTGTACTTATGGGGTCAAGATAGGTTATGATAACCCTAAGGTTATTTCAAGAGATGAACAAGGGAGAGAAATATGTTTTATGGTCAAAGAGAGAAAAACCCTGCCCTTTAAATTCTGTTATGAAACCAAGTGAGCTCTTATGTCAAGGATATATTGTGCATTGGTGTTATGCTATTAACATTCAACCTAAGGAAGAAAAAGCAGAAGACATCCCTATAGTTTGTGAATTCAGAGAAGTTTTCCGAAAAAGTTACCGGGACTGCTCCGCCAAGAGAAATTGATTTTGAGATTGAATTCATCCCTGGTACCTAATCTATCTCAAAAATCTCATATTGTATGGTCCCAACTGAGCTTAAGGAATTACAGATTCAGCTAGATGAGCTGTTACAGACAGGCTTTATTAGGCTAAGTGTATCACCATGGGGGTGCCCCAGTGTTGATTGTAAAGAACAAGAATGAAACCTTGAGGTTATGTATTGATTTTAAAAACTTGAACAAGATCACCATCAAAACTACATACCCATCGCCCCAAGTAGATGACTTATTTGATCAACTGCAGGGAGCAGGAATCTGATCTAAGATTGATTTGAGGTCAAGGTACTATCAACTTAGCATTATATCTGAATACATTACCAAAACCACACTAACGGACCATGTATGAGTCATGATGAATTCGCTGTGATGCCTTTTGGCCTAATCAATGGCCCCGCGACCTTTACAAATCTTATGAATAGAGTTTCAAACCATATCTAGACAAGTTGTGGTGCTGTAAATAAAAAAAGATGTCTTGAAATACTCTAAGGACAAAGATGAGCATACTGTTCATTTAAGGATAGTGTTATAGACCTTGAGGGAGCATCAATTATATAGCAAATACAAGAAGCATGAGTATTGTTAGAAGCAATGGTATTTTTAGAACATCTGATCTCAAAGGAAGAGCTTAAGGTTGATTTGCAAAAGGGTGAAAGCAGTTACCAAGTGCTCCAGACCCATCAATGCACTGAGATTAAAAACCATCTGAGTTAGTCGGGAATTATCGAGTTCAGGAAGGATTTGACAAATATTTTCCTCCCTGACCAATTTGTTGAAGAAAGCTATAAAGTAGGCAAGAAGATTAAACTGGTGGCTTAAGCCTCCCAACAACTCAGGCCTCATGAGAATGATTACCTAACCATGATATGAAGTTAGCAGCTACAGTTTTTGCAGTGAAAATTTGGAGACATTACTTATATAAAGCACAATGTAAAATTAATACTGATCATCAAAGGTTGAAGTACATCTTCTCTCAAAAGAGGCTCAGTATACATGAAACATCAGTTGTGGCAGATCCAATGTCAATCAAGAAAGAGAAATATTGTGGCAGATGCTCTGAATAGGAAGGCACAACATACCTTGAACACTGTAGTAACTACTCCACTGGATCTCTTGAGAGAACTTAAAGACTTGGACATTTAATTAGTGTCGCACAGGAAGGCGAATGTTCAAATGCCAACACTTACCTTAGAGTGAATCAGGATGATGATCCTGAGCTCCAAAAAAACAAAGCAAAACCTTGAGAAAGGGATTCAATTTCAATGGACTTTATCATGGAATTCCTTCAGATACAGCGCCTGATCGAGATAAGAGGTTTCAAGCATGTTTTGATAAACACTTCAAAGAGCCTTTGGAACGGGATTGAACTTTAGCAGTTCTTATCATCCCAAGCATCTAAAAATATCAATGAATCAACTCTTCTAAGTTGGCGCCTATAGTGCTTCACGACCAACATTTGCATTTGAAGATAGTATGGAACTCCCGGTAGTCAATGTTATGATAGCACTAGCAGAGAATCCTTCATTAAACATTAGGACAAAATGACGGTAGATATTGACAACAAATCATCTCATGGGTCATGAAGATCTTCTTCAACATTGAATAAGGCGGCATATCACAGAAGACTCTTGAAAGTAGACCATTGGAACCAACAGAAAAGCTATGTTGATAAAAGATAGAGATTTCTGAAATTTTAAGTATATGATAAGTTTTCAGAAAGTCTCACCAACTAAGGGTGTAAGGAGGTTGTGCTGCGACCTAAATAGAGGCCAAGATCTTTTGGATCATATCAGTTCATTGAAAGGTCGAATTGCATAACTTGTCTACCAGATCTACCTGTATAACTCAAACATGTGCATAACATGTTCCGTGTTCCTTACCTTACAACTTAGGTAGTACATTTCAGACCCTGACCAAGCTGTCTGGATTCCCTTGCAGTCATTGTTTCAAGAGCATCCAATTCAGATATCGGATCATAGGATTAAGCTGTTAAATTATATTGCCTTGGGCAAATCATACCCCCCAGAAGCTACTTAGAAAATTGAGCAAAAAGTGAAAGCCAGTACTCATATTCATTTGAAATCACCTTACATGATAGTCAAAGTTTATAAGTTTCGAGGACGAAACTCTTTAAGGGGGGAAGGCTGTAATAGCCCGACCCTAAATCATATTTACTTATTTAATTAAGCCATGTTATTCATTTTTCACTTTTTCACATTTATTTATCTCATTGAATCATCACAGTTGGGAAAATTCATGTCGGGCCCCACTTTACAATTCGAGTTTTATTTACCGAAAATAATTTTTCGGAAAAATTGATATTAGGCCTCGATAATTATGATTTAAATGATATCATTATTTTTCATGACACCATATTCAATTTCGAGTTTCGGAAAAACAACTTTAATTATCGCACCCTGTTTGGCATTTTTTTTTCCAACCCAAGCTCATTTAAGCCCCATTTCGGCCCAACAAGTTCCTAACCCATTTGCTTATCTAATATCATCATTCAGCCCTAATTATCATTAGCAAAAGCTGATTGTGTGCTTAATTCTCAGCCAAGTAATTTGGGTCATTTACATCCAAGTGTTTTTAGGGGCTTTGCAAGAGATAAACTTCAAGGCTTTCTCTCTCTTCTCTCCTCCTTCTCTCTTCACACAGCCAGCAGCCCCCTAGCCCCTAAAGTGATGTTTTCCGGCCACTTTCCGGCCACTCTCCGGCAAGAATTTCAATCTCCCAACAACCTCCCTCCATTGGCTACCATTTTCCATCCTCAAAATCACCCAATATCATCTCCATCTTCACTTATTTCAAGCTCAAAGTAAGTGACTTCAATCTTGTTCTTTGAATTTTTGATTTTTACTTCTTGTTTTGTTATGTTGATGATGGATCATGTTGTTTTTATTGAATTAAGAATCATCTTGGTGATGGATCATGTTGGAGTTGAGGCTAGGTTTAGGGTTTTAATTTAATCATGCAAGCTTCATGTTCAAGTGTTGAATTTTGATTGTTTTAAATGAGATTTTGTGATCTTTGGCATTGGTAATGAATATCAAGATGTTTATGCTGATGTACCTAAGTTAAAGAGTGATTTTAGCGGGTGGTTATGTCAAGAAAAGATTGCAAATATGTGGTTATTGAGCTGTCAAAAAACCTAAAAGAGGGGCTACATCGGGATTAAACTGGTACTGTTTGGAACATCCAAAATTCATGATTTTTGGTGTAGTTATAGCTTGATGCGTTAGCTTTCAATAGGATTTGGAATTACTCAATTTGGAGTTGTGTGGACAAAGTTATGACCAATTTACTCAAGACTATGCAGAATACATTGAAACTGAAAACTGAACTGGAACAGTAACTTTACGGGAAAACTGGTATTGATTGGGTCACTACAAAATTGTGATTTTTGGTGTGTGGATAGATCAATGAGTTATCTTTCAAATGCCTTTTGAATCGCCTTAATCCGAGTTCTGTGGAAAAAGTTATAGTCGTTTTGCTACGACTGCACAGATTAAACTGAAACTATACACGTCTGTATTCTACTTTAATTTTAGGGACATTACTATGTGAATCATGCTTTGTTTCCTGAATAAAAGTTTTAGTGGACATTATGAGCTTTTCATATTGGGGTTTTTCATCTTATTTGGAGGTCAGGAGGGAAAGATATGGATTTTCTAATGCAGACCATCAAACGGTAACATGAGCGAATATAGAACTTTGTGACATTTGGAAATATTTTCGGAAGTTTCTATATAATTATGGGTATTGCAAGGGAATTACAAAGTGTAGTGAGTTCAACAAGTTTGATTATGTACAGAAACTTACTTGGGTTTGAAAACCGAGTTAAGTGAGTATGAAACTGAAATTTGGGAAGTGAGCAGAGTAATAACTCAAAATCAGTGTCCTTTTGACCACGTTAGGGTGTTATATGAGCTTTTATGAACCTCACAACACCCCTCATGGCATGGAACCTTCTATTATCCATTTCAGAAGCATTAACCATTCTATTATCCATTTCAGAAATATCAAAAACCCATATTTCATTTATATCAATTAAAATCTTTTCATTATCACCTCAATCATTTCCATTTGGCCTATTTTGCTTCAATTTACTGTATTTCAAGTTCAATAACCCTAACTGATTTCAATCAGTTCATTTTGGTTTAACTTGTCTTATATTGAGTTAAAATCAGTTTATTGTATTGAAATGCACAAGTTATGTGTCCCGTTTCATTCCTCAATTTCAGTTACACATACTTTTACCTACTCAATTATACGAGTAAGGATCATTTACTGACTACACATGCTTACAATGACATTTATGAAACAGAGTTGAGGCCTAGTTATCGTTCCCCATTTTGCATAAGTGTTATCAAGTCAAAATATATTTTTCAAGTCAGATAACAATTATGAAACAGCTGACTTGTATCAAGTCAGATGACATTTTTCAAGACTCAAGGTACGTGTATTGCCTGTATCTTTAAAAATCAGAGTGTATTTATCAACGTTATCATGTTTTGGTAAGTACATCAATGAATCAGTTTACACAGTGATTTATCATTTAATTAGTGACCCCCGTCAGTTATCAGTTACAGCCTTACAGGGCATTGCCCTTCAGTTACCCGCGCGGCTTCAGGCCAGGTCCCCCGGTTGGCTTGGCAGGTGTACACCTATTCATAGATCGTAACAGTATCAAGGGGTTCACTATCAGATAATAATTAGCAATGCAGTTTTAGATTTATCTCATTCACTGTTTTTAACTTAAAATGAATTGCAAAGCGGGCCCAACCAGTGTTCAATGATTATTTAACAATTCAGGAATGCATGTATTGAGCTTCGGCTCACAGTTCGAAATGTTTTTCATGTTTTGTTTTAGGCAAATGCTCAGAGTATTGCCCTCATGCCAGCGAAACAACTGAAGAGAATAAGTGAAGGGAAATCCGGATGGATTAGAAGTAATACCGTATATGCATATCTTAAAGTTGTATTTTGAATTCTTCTGTGGATGAAGATGTAGACTGCATGGTGAATTATCTTACTATGGTTTATAAACCCTTCATTTGTTAACACTTGATGTGAGTGTATATGTTTGAGGTTATGCTTAACTATGTTATTTACAGCACTCATGTTTCAAGCCTTGTCCTTTTGGACGGCGGTAATGCCCCTATCATTGGGTTGTCTAGATTTTTAATCAAGGGATTTTTTTTAAGAAGAATATAAACAGCAAAACATGGTTAATTTGGGGCGTTACACTGCACACTTGAGAGAATGAGTCGTTTGTTAGCTAGACACAATGACGACCATACCAAAGCACATTTGTACACAAAGGCACATCAAATAGCACATCATCATGTAGCATTCTTAAGCGGCGATATGCAATGCATGGCGCAGGTCGCGACCTATGGTCACAGGACCCTGCTCTGACACCATCTATAACGCCCCTAACCCTAAGGCCAGAAGTGTTAGCATTTGTCTTCAAATCCTGGGACGAAACAGACAGAGTTTTCCCTGAAAACTAATCGTGTCCCAGGCTTAAAGCCTTACATTGAATTTCCTGCAATTAAACGCAATAATAAAATCAACTCAACGGCTACCCGCCGGAGTTCACGGCTCTACGGGCCACCTGCCCGGAGCATATCAACCAGCGCAGTTCAATACCAAAATGATGGTACAACTCCACGGACCACACATCCGGGGTATTGGGGTTACATTCCAATTATAAACAACAATACTGAGCGACTCGACATGATATGCAACACATGCACACGAGGACTTAAAGTACATAGAAATGAACGGTCACATTATACTGCATTTCGCAGCTCACATGCAGGCACATCGCTTTATTCCTAGGACAGCAATAACTCCATTTCAGATTACTTGGGCCGACCTTTACCGGCTAATTCAGAAACTTGGGGGCACAATAACAGATGGAAGTGAGCGATAAACGCGCAATGGATAACCCCCCCTCTAGCAGAATATTGTCAAGACAACTATAACTTACAACAGTCGTTCGTAGGTTCTCCGTTTTAAAGAGTTCTCCCCAGAATAGTTGTGCCCAATGAACTTACCAAAAGAAACTCATGTGAACTCATAAACTCAATGAAAAGAAAGGGGTTGAACCCATAAGCACCACTTGTTGGGATTTCTGTTGTGCAAACCTGTTATGTTACTCAACAATAGCTAAAACTTAATACATAATGCTCAGCGCATGACAGCTTATTCCAGTTCATATAATTTATGCCGTATACAATCATTAAACTTCATTAAAGATGCTGTCAGGCAATAGGCATTATGAGCTTAGCAATTACATTAGAGCAACCAACATGTTTAATGTGAGACAACCTCTACACTGAGGACTTTACTATACTATTCAGTAGCCGGTCAAGTGCACGAATAGGTATATGTGAGAAAACATGAAAACTATTTACTAATAAGGTAGCACAATAACCTTTGAACTTCACGTTCGTGTTTCTTAAAAGTGATACATTTTATAAACCTTTATAGCATCTGAGAGTCTCCTTTGCCCTTGGGTCGCTACTAATTGATGAGGTTTTACAACGTATGGTTTTGATGCTCCTGCCTATTGGCAGAGCTATAGGATATGTGGACGTTAAACTTTCTATCTATTGTTAGAGGTACAACCCAATGGACTTGAGACTCCTGTCTACCAGCAGAACTAGGAAACATTGAGTTTTGAAGCTTCTACTTAACGGCAGAGCTATGAAAACATTGAGCTTTGATGCCTGCCTATTGGCAGAGCTATCAAACATTGAGCTTTGGTGCCTGCCTATTAGCAGAGCTATGAAATCATTGAGCTTTTGGTGCCTACCTGTTGGCAGAGCTATGAAAACATTGAGCTTTGGTGCCTGCCTATTGGTAGAGCTATGAAATCATTGAGCTTTTGGTGCGTGCCTACCTATTGGCAGAGCTATGAAATCATTGAGCTTTTGGTGCCTGCCTATTGGCAGAGCTATGAAAACATTGAGCTTTTGGTGCCTGCCTATTGGCAGAGCTATGAAAACATTGAGCTTTTGGCGCCTGCCTATTGGCAGAGCTGTGAAATTATTGAGCTTTTGGCAGAGCTATGAAATCATTGAGCTTTTGGTGCCTGCCTATTGGCAGAGCTATGAAAACATTGAGCTTTTGGTGCCTGCCTATTGGCAGAGCTATGAAAACATTGAGCTTTGGTGCCTGCCTATTGGCAGAGCTATGAAAACATTGAGCTTTTGGTGCCTGCCTATTGTGCCTGTCCTGCTGGGTGGGACAATGAAATTCAAGTGGGAGGCTCACATAGCACGTTAATTCAATAGATAAAGCAATTCCCACACTCACTTCGCAATCTATACGATTCCAGGATTCAATCATTTAATTCATCATTGACATCCTTACCCTCATCGTTTCTAAATAATCAATGTAAACCATATATGTATAGATTCAATGAGCTTCTCTTCAGTTTACTTCACAATTTCCTCTATTTGAATTATAAACATTCCTGTGCATTTAAATGATAGCAATCATATAAACACGTCTATATTCGCTAACGATAATAATTGATAATCAATAACTTGCCATGATTGATAATTAATTTTTTTTTCCATAATCGATCAGCTGTGTACATACTTGCGAAACTTCATATGATCGATAAACTATATCTGGTCACTGAACTGCCCTTACCTGAGTAAACAGCACCATTCAGCGGTGCGTTACAACAAGCGTACATATAGCCACATGTGTCCATAAACGACAACACTTTATTCAATAAATCAAACATAATTTGATTCTAAACATATACAATGCATTTCGAAGTAACTTTCCTAAGCATGAATGTACTAAAAAGAGGTTCGAATGAAAACTGAACATATTTTAATAGCTTCGCATTTCATTCGTGTACATGCATTAGCTAGTTTAACTCGAATCGAACCTAAACACGTTTATATAACTTCGAAAAGAATTCCTTTAACCTACATTAGCTAATCTGCTTGATTCGAAGCTAAACACATTTCATTAACCTCGAAATTAGCTCATTTGCATGCATTGGTTCATTAACTCGAATGGAAGCGACACACGTTAAAAAGGACTTCGCTTTTAATCCTTTAAATAACTTGAATCGATGTTAAACACGTTAAACTAATTTCATTTTTAATTCTTTTTCATGCATGAATTAATTAACTTGAATCAATGCTAAACACGTTGACCTAACTTCGAATTAACATATCAAGCGTGATTTACATTCATTGATTCGAATCGACGCTAAACACAGTTAAATTACAAAATCAATGGGTCGTTGTAAAATCGAATAATTCTCATATAACCGATTATAATTCGATAACTATATATATACAATAGAATGCATTTCACATAATCGATAAACGATATATATAACGGATAACTTACTCAATGCGCCCAATATGTATACTAGGCATAAATTATCAGTTCCAATTCAACCCGAATAAACTATAATCGATAAACTTGCATCGAATTTAAAGATAACTAGGAGGAAGAGGAAACCCACCTCGTTTCAAACGTAGGGACCTGTAAAAGGGGTTGAATTCAATGCAAAATTCGGACTCCCGAACCCACCATGGCCACACTCGGCCAGGCCCCAGTTCGAAGCCCAGAAACCCTAGCTTTCGGACCCTTACTTCGCGTGGCTCCCACTGGTCGCCGGGCTCGAGCCGCCGGTCCTTGCCAACACCGGCCGGCCCTCGTCCGCCTGTGATCGGCGTCTGGCCGCACCACCGCGCCCACTCACTCGACCGCTCTCACTCGCTGACTCTCTCTCTCTGTCTGGCTCGGGTCTGGTCGCGACCAAGGTGGGGAACGGCTAGCGGGTATCGGCCGGTCACCGGCAGCCTCGCCGGTGCCTCCCTCGCCTCTCTCTCTTGGCGTGTATAGGGGTGTGGCACGGGGCAGGGGTCGGGAACCCCCCTTCTCGCGATTCCTCTCCCCCTCGCAGAGAAGGGGCTTCGGGCCCTTTAATTAATTTTTATTTTATTTTACTTTTTTTTCTGTTGTTCTTGCTACTAACTGATAATAACACTAGTCCACTGTACCATAAATCCAATTTTCCAATCTCCAAACCTTAAGCTGTAACCATTAATATAATCATCGGTCGATTATTCGCTTTTTGATTATAGTAAGGTTTGATTCAATAAATTGTAGGATGATTCCCAAGGTTCGACATTCTAATCGTACTCGGGAACCTACTCATTCCTTTCAAGAAAATCCGCACTCCGGCAGACTTCATTGATATTAGTTCAATTTATAACGATATAAATCGGCTTTACGAAGGGGGTAACAAAAAACCTCGGGTGTTATAGCCTTCCCCCCTTAAAAGAATTTCGTCCTCGAAATGCCAGAGTCTATGCTAAGCCACCCACACAGGTGCATACGCTTGGTACACCCTCCATAACCCAGAGGTCCTAGTGACAATGCCGCACAAAGGGCATTTATACGAGGATACTTGCTTGTAATTCTCTTGTGCAATCGAGGTCCCAGGCACGTCTTGGGGCTTGGCCAACCATTGAACAATTAATCTCGAATAACGATAATGACTTCAATGGGCTTATAAACATAGGTCAAAGTGTTGCAGTGCGTTGGTCACATAAGGTGACCATAAAGGCCAAGGCATGCTTGGTACGGATGGAAAGGTTCTACTCCTTTCCTATGAGTCACGCTAGCTTCTACACTTGGTGTTGGTACATAAACAGTGTTGAAAAGGCATAAACCTTTGCCTCAGATAGCAACGAGGTGAGACATGTAGCATAACAATTCCAAAGTCTGTCAAATTCTGTCTTTTATCTCCCTTCTAGGTGTGTCAGGGTTGATATGGCCGGTGCACTATAAAGCCCACAACAAGTATGACGCTGAGCCGACTCAAGGGTGACAGTGGTTACATACGAGGATGTAAAGATGCCTCCCCATGTATGTAACTATCCAAGTCAAGGCCATATCCAAATGGCGTGGCATTCAAACGGACATACGTAACAACGCGGTTTAACTATACCAGTGACTAGGCTGCACACTTGAGAGAATGAGTCGTTTGCTAGCTAGACACAATGGCGACCATACCAAAGCACATTTGTACACAAAGGCACATCAAATAGCACCTCATCATGTAGCATTCTTAAGCAGCGATATACAATGCATGGCGTAGGTCGTGACCTATGGCCACAGGACCCTGCTCTGACACCATCTATAACGCCCCCAACCCTAAGGCCAGAAGTGTTAGCATTTGTCTTTAAAGCCTGGGACGAAACGGACAGAGTTTTCCCTGAAAATAGACCGTCTCCCAGGCTTAAAGCCTTACATTGAATTCCCTACAATTAAATGCAATAATAAAATCAACTCGACGGCTACCCGCCGGAGTCCACGGCTCTACGGGCCACCCGCCCGGAGCATATCAACCAGCGCAGTTCAATACTAAAATGATGGTACAACTCCACGGACCACACGTCCGGGGTATTGGGGTTATATTCCAATTATAAACAACCATACTGAGCGACTCGACATGATATGCAACACACGCACACGAGGACTTAAAGTACATAGAAATGAACGGTTATATTATACTACATTTCGCAGCTCACATGCAGGCACGTTGCTTTATTCCTAGGACAGCAATAACTCCATTTCGGCTTACCTAGGCTGACCTTTACTGGCTAATTCAGAAACTTGAGGGCGCAATAACAGATGGAAGTGAGCGATAAACGCGCAATGGATAACCCCCCCTCTAGCAGAATATTGTCAAGACAACCATAACTTACAACCGTCGTTCGTAGGTTCTTCGTTTTAAAGAGTTCTCCCCAGAATAGTTGTGCCCAATGAACTTACCAAAAGAAACTCATGTGAACTCATAAACTCAACGAAAAGAAATGGGTTGAACCCATAAGCACCACTTGCTGGGATTTCTTTTGTGCAAACCTAGTATGTTACTCAACAATAGCTAAAACTTAATACGTAATGCTCAGCGCATTACAGCTTATTCCAGTTCATATAATTTATGTCGTATGCAATCATTAAACTTCATTGAAGATGCTGTCAGGCAATAGGCGTTATGAGCTTAGCAATTATATTCGAGCAACCAACATGTTCAATGCGAGACAACCTCTGCACTGAGGACTTTACTATACTATTCAGTAGCCGGTCAAGTGCACGAATAGGTGTATGTGAGAAAACATGGAAACTATTTACTAATAAGGTACCACAATAACCTTTGAACTTCACGTTCGTGTTTCTTAAAAGTGATACATTTTATAAACATTCATAGGATCTGAGAGTCTCCTTTGCCCTTGGGTCACTACTAGTTGACGAGGTTTTGCAACGTATGGTTTTGATTCTACTGCCTGTTGGCAGAGCTATAGGATATGTGGACGTTAAACTTTCTATCTATTGTTAGAGGTATAACCCAATGGACTTGAGTCTCCTGTCTACCAGCAGAACTAGGAAGCATTGAGTTTTGAAGCTTCTGCTTAATGGCAGAGCTATGAAAACATTGAGCTTTGATGCCTGCCTATTGGCAGAGCTATGAAAACATTGAGCTTTGGTGCCTGCCTATTAGCAGAGCTATGAAAACATTAAGCTTTTGGTGCCTTCCTATTGGCAGAGCTATGAAATCATTGAGCTTTTGGTGCCTGCCTATTGGCAGAGCTGTGAAATCATTGAGCTTTTGGTGCCTGCCTATTGGCAGAGCTATGAAAACATTGAGCTTTTGGTGCCTGCCTATTGGCAGAGCTATAAAAACATTGAGCTTTTGGTGCCTACCTACTGGTGGGACAATGAAACTCAAGTGGGAGGCTCACATAGCACGTTAATTCAATAGATAAAGCAATTCCCACACTCACTTCGCAATCTATACGATTTCAGGATTCAATCATTTAATTCATCATTGACATCCATACCCTCATCGTTTCTAAATAGTCAATATAAACCATATATGTATAGATTCAATAAGCTTCTGTTCAGTTTACTTCACAATTTCCTCTATTTGAATTGTAAACATTCCTATGCATTTAAATGATGACAATCATATAAACACGTCTATATTTGCTAACGATAATAATTGATAATCAATAACTTGCTGTGATTGATAATTAATTTTTTTTCCATAATCGATCAGCTGTGTACATACTTGCTAAACTTCATATGATCGATAAACTATACCTGGTCACTGAACTGCCCTTACCTGAGCAAACAGCACCATTCAGCGGTGCGTTACAATAAGCATACATATATCCACATGTGTCCATAAACGACAACACTTTATCTAATAAATCAAATATAATTTGATTCTAAACATATACAATGCATTTCGAAGTAACTTTCCTAAGCATGAATGTACTAAAAAGAGGTTCGAATGAAAACTAAACATATTTTAATAGCTTCGCATTTCATTCGTGTACATGCATTAGCTAGTTTAGCTCGAATCGAACCTAAACACGTTTATATAACTTCGAAATGAATTCCTTTAACATGCATTAGCTAATCTACTTGATTCGAAGCTAAACACATTTCATTAACCTCGAAATTAGCTCATTTGCATGCATTGGTTAATTAACTCAAATGGAAGCGATACACATTAAAAAGGACTTCACTTTTAATCCTTTAAATAACTTGAATCGATGTTAAACACGTTAAACTAATTTCGTTTTTAACTCTTTTTCATGCATGAACTAATTAACTTGAATCGGTGCTAAACACGTTGACCTAACTTCGAATTAACATATGAAGCATGATTTACATTCATTGATTCGAATCGACGCTAAACACAGTTAAATTACTAAATCAATGGGTCGTTGTAAAATGGAATAACTCTCATATAACCGATTATAATTCGATAACTGTATATATACAATCGAATGCATTTCACATAAACGATAAACGATATATATAATGGATAACTTGTTCAATGCACCCAATATGTATACTAGGCATAAATTATCAGTTTCAATTCAACCCGAATAAACTATAATCGATAAACTTGCATCGAATTTAAAGATAACTAGGAGGAAGAGGAAACCCACCTCGTTTCAAACGTAGGGATCTGTAAAAGGGGTTGAATTCGATGCAGAATTCAGACTCCCGAAGCCCGAACCCACCATGGCCACGCTCGATCAAGCCCCGGTTCGAAGCCCAGAAACCCTAGCTTTCGGACCCTTACTTCGCGTGGCTCCCACTGGTCGCCGAGCTCGAGCCGCCGGTCCTTAGGCGTCAGCCGGTCACCGGCAGCCTCTCCGGTGCTTCCCTCGCCCCTCTCTCTTGGCGTGTATAGGGGTGTGGCACGGGGCAGGGGTCAGGAACCCCCCCTCTTGTGATTCTTCTCCCCCTCGCAGAGAAGGGGCTTCGGCCCCTTTAATTAATTTTGATTTTATTTTATTTTTTTTTTTCTTTTGTTCTTGCTACTAACTGATAATAACCCCAGCCCACTGTACCATAAATCCAATTTTCCAATCTCCAAACCTTAAGCTGTAACCATTAATATAATCATCGGTCGATTATTCGCTTTTTGATTATATTAAGGTTTGATTCAATAAATTGCAGGATGATTCCCAAGGTTCGACATTCTAGTCGTACTCAGGAACCTGCTTATTCCTTTCAATAAAATCCCCACTCCGGCAGACTTCATCGATATTAGTTCAATTTATAATGATATAAATCGGCTTAACGAAGGGGGTAACAAAAAATCTCGGGTGTTACAAAACATAGGATGAAACAGGACAAAGGAAACCGAGCCGCCCAATGGAAACCGAGAAAAACATGTGACCAGTGTGAACGACAACACCCTGGCCCATGTAGACGCCTTAGTCCATGTTTTGGATGTGATGGTGTGGGTCACAAAGTTGCAAATTGCCCAAAGGCTACAAGGAATAGTCTGGGTCACACTAAGAGATCCGAAACGGGAATCAAGCCAGTGACACAACGAGATCGTCTAACCATTGGTACTCCCTCAGGGGACAGTAAAAGCAACCAGAAGGCACAAATTAGTAGTCGGATGCTTAGTTAGAAGGAAAAGCGACTTGAGAACCTGCGCACACAAGGTCAGATATTCTCTTGATAACCAACTTTATGCCCCCATCCTGTCATTCTAGTACTACTCGCCCTTCTATCATTCTTGATTTGCAAAGGAACTTGTTAGTAAACCTCATGAGATGCGTATGCAACATTTCATAACCTATTCTTTAGAAACTATCTGTCATACCGATCATACTTGCGGAGATTGAGTTATTATAGTGCAAGGGAGAACGCTCCCTGATGATTTAGTACAAATAGAAATCCAAGGATGGGATGCTATTCTGAAGGCAGAATAAATAGCTAAGTGTAAAGTGACTTGGATTGTAAAAGAAATACGGGTGAAGTACCCCCCATTGATTCCTCCAAGTAAGTAATTTCGAGGACGAAATTCTTTTAAGGAGAGGAGAGTGTAAGGCCCGCGTACCTTGTTTTCTGTCAAGTTGTTCGTAACGCCTTTTTACGTTATAAAAACCTATTTTATGTAACGATACGAGTTAAATTAATTATTGACGTGCTTATGTGAGCGATGATCTTACTAGAAAGAATATTTTTATCGCCAGTAATAATATTATTATTATTAGTTTTGAAAACCCTTCAATGATTTCTAATAAGCATTATTAACGGTTATTAACGAGTATTAAATCGATTAGGAACCCGAATACGATTAGGTTGTCAACCTTAGAAGTAGTTCGATGATTATTAAATCGAACCTCGATATTTTTGGGAACGAGTAATCGATAGAGGGTCACCTTATCGATTTGGGTTTAGAATTCGGGTTACGAATTAGACTAGCGGTGTCGAGTATCGAACAGTTTGGGACCCAAAAAAATAAAATAGAAGAGGGGTATTTTAGCAGTTTCCGCACGTGGCCCCTTCTTCTTTGGTTATCGCGACCAACCCCCCCGACGTCTCCTTCTTTCCCTCTCTGCTTCACCATCTTCTTCCTCCTCCCCTCACCATGCACGTGGCTCTAAAGCTCAAATTGGCAGCCGATCTTTGCCACCTTTAGCTGTAAAACTCACCCATTCGACCTACCCCACAAATTAGCCACTCTTTGGTTCTGAAATTAGGCAGAACGAAGAAGAACCCACCATGTTTTCAGTGGGTTGGGGCGCCGAATTGGGGCTTGAACACATACCCCAGGTATGGCCACGCAATTCATCTTTTAGTTGCTTCAATTTTCAATAAATTAGAGTAGAAATCACTGCTTACAAACACCCAATTCAATCTCAAATCAGTAAGTGAGTTTGGGTCTGTTTAGGGTTCAAATTTTTGGAAATTTGGGCGCAATTTTGGTCCTGTTCAAGCGTGGGTAAGCAAGTGCCGAACAAGTGGAGTTGTTTGAGCCCCTAATGTCGAGCCCACAACCGTGAATTAAGCCCCTAGCTTCGGTTCAAGGTGAGGATTCTTTTCCTCCTAAATTACTACTATTTCTAATGAATTTAACTAAATTTAGATAGTGCATGCTGATTTTGAAGTTAGAAATCAATTTGGGTAAATTTAGATTTGAGATTGAGGAATTACGAACATGGTGCTAATTTTGGGTCATTTGGATGTCGAATTGATACTGAATGTTAATAACTAGACAGTAGAGAAATGTTTAATGAACAGAATGTTAACATAGCACTGTGATTCCAATAATTCATTAGTTCGAATTCCGTTTTGAAGCTTGAGGATGCTAATTAAAGTAGTTGTGGAAGGAACTGAAGTGTGTCTAAAGGTTATGCTTACATCAGTTTGGACATGTTAATAGTCTATTCGTAGTAATTACTATGAGATGCTATGCCTATGGATATTGGTTTGCGAACTAAAAAGTAAATATCACTTTGAAGTTTCTATTTGCATCAGTTTAGTATACGTTAAATTCTAAGTTGGCTATTAAGCATGAATGTCATACCTATATACGATCGTTTTATGTATTGTTAGTTTGTGTATGCCAATATTAAACCGAGTTGGTAGTTGGATGACTTAAGGTGGGACTATTGAGAAATTTGAGGTTCTTGTGGTCAGTGCTGTGTGAAGAGGGAGTTTGGGTTGTGAACTACAGCAATCGTGTGGATTGCGAGGCCATGTGTGGCTCATTGAGTAGATTATGCTGAATTGTGATATGAAGTGTATAAATATGTTATGTGTGAACCCTTTTCCCCCTATATACTACGTGATGTTATGCGATTGATTCTTGAAACTTTAGACGTCTTGAAAAAGAAAAGGTCGTTTAGAAAGCTTGTTTTACACGTTTGAAAATGCTTTTAAGTTTATCAGTCATCTATTCACTTGTTAGGGCGTCTAAGGTGTAAAAAGATCCTAAATCGTCGAACTATTTAGTTAGTGACTCGACTGAATAGTCAATAAGTTTAGGAAGTTTAAAAGTGAACTAAAAGTGAATTTGAAAATGTTCAAGGCATTGGATTGTGTACAACTTCTCCTTATATTTAAAAGGATTTAAACGACCTGAAAAGGGCATCTTAAGGGGCTAATTTTGAAATTTAGCTGACTTGTATGCTAATTGCTTATTTAAGTCTCCATTGGGTTTCAAGTTGAGAGCTAGTAAACCCATTATGTTTTTAAGAAACGTTTACGTTGAAAGTTTACAGACCTTGAAGTTTTTGGATAATAGCAAGTTTGGGGACGTTTTAAGCCTTAGCTTATTTATACCCCCTTTTTTGAGTTTTAAAAGGAATTGAAACGAGTTATGGAATGACAACTGAAGATTTTAATACGAATCTAATTTGAACTAAACGCTAACTAAGTATTTTGATTTCTAAATGGGAACGTTTTAACTCATTACATTTAAAAGAAACATATAAGTTAAAAACAAAGTCGTTTTATGATTTAGCAAACGTATTACATTTATACAAAGCTTTCAAGTTAGAAATGAAGTCGTTTTATGATTTAGCAACCTTATTACGTTTATACGAAGCTTTCAAGTTAGAAACGAAGTCGTTTTATGATTTAGCAACCTTATTACATTTACACAAAGCTTTTAAGTTAGAAATGAAGTCGTTTTATGATTTAACAACCTTATTACGTTTAGAAACGAAGTTATTTTATGATTTAGCAACCTTATTAAATTTATACGAAGCTTTCAAGTTAGAAACGAAGTCGTTTTATGATTTAGCAACGTTATTACGTTTATACGAAGCTTTTAAGTTAGAAACAAAGTCGTTTTACGATTTAGCAACCTTATTATGTTTACACGAAGCTTTTGAGTTAGAAACGGAGTCGTTTTACGATTTAGCAAACTTATTACGCTCGTATGAAGCATTTAAGTTAGAAACTAAGTCGTTTTATGATTTAGTAAACGTATTACATTTATAAAAAGTTTTTAAATTTAAAGCGAAGTCGGTTAACGTATTAACAAGCTTATTATGTTTTTAAGAAGCTTTTAAGTTTCAAAGGAAGTCAATTTACGTGTTAATAAACTTATTACGTCTATAAGAAGCTTTTAAGCTATTTACGAAGTCGATTTACGAGTTTGCAAACTTATTCCGTTTATAAGAAGTTTTTAAGCGAAAAACGAATGAACTATAAACAATTCAAAAGGTTATGATATTTTGCTTAAAAGCAAGATTTCAGCAAAGTAAGCATCTGAAGAAGAGAAATGTAATGTGATTTTAAAGGCTATGAAAGTGCTAGGCAAGTGGCCAGACCTTGAGGTGGGAACTGGACGCAAAGATGGTGTGCGCTGTTTCCCCCTACGGTAATGTTGGGAGTTGGACGTAAAGATGCCGTGAGCTATTCTCGGGAGCTGGACTCAAGATATAATTATCTTGGTGTGAGCTGTTCCCTAATGTGTGACGTGTAAGAAAACCTTGAGGGGGACTGGACTCAGGATATGATTATCCTGGAGTGAGCTGTTGCCCCACAGAGGACAGTATTGAGGTTAGAGTTGCTCTGCTAAGACGCGTTTTGGCCAAAAGTTAAGTACATATACCCCGGGGACAATGTAGATTAAGAGTGACGATCTCACTTAAGGGTGGTGTTGACCTCCCTAGCCAGCATAATAAAATGTTTTTATGCTATAAGTAAGTTCCTGATAAAAACGAGATTTGGCTCTTAGCCATTCTAAGCACTTCAGAAAAGAAAAGAAGTTCTTTTAAAGGAATACGAGCCTTAAGAGGCCAAGTAAAGTGTTTTTAAAAAAAGAAGAAAGCTTTCAAATGTACGTAACCTGCATATATTTTATCAATGTGTTTTGAATATAGTTTAAATAAAATTTCAAATGAAGTATAGTTACATTCTAGCAATGCATCGTATATTCAGGCTTTTCAATGTGCATATTCGATGAATGAATGTTTTTTGCCAAGTCTTTCTTACCAGTTTAGATGTTTTGAGTACTTTCAGAAAGAATTATAAGCCTTAAAGAAGTTGGCATGAATTATAAACCAATCCTGGAATATATAAAGAGTCACTGCGTTTTCAGAAGTATGTTTAAAAGCTTCAAACTCAATCCTTGTTGCTTGTTTGATTTTGTGCCTAACTATTTGTTAGTAGGGAAGCTTGGCCATTCAGGGCCTAGAAACGAGTTGAGGGGTTAGAATGAAGTTTTAAGGATGGTGATCTTTCCTTGGGGATTTTGATTGCCTAATATGATAGTAAAGTATGAATGCGTGATATGTGGCTATTATTAGTATTATTGCCTGCAACTGTTTTGGGTTTTAAGGTGTAGGGCAATTCTCATTGAGCGTGTAGCTGCTCATCCCTTTATTATTTCCCTTTTTCCCAGGTTCAATTTGAGCAGATATAAGAGATATTCTGAAGCTACTTGATGTCGACCTATCAGAAGTCTTTTACTAGCATTGTAAGTGTTTGATCTACCACGTTGTATATCTTTAAGTTCATTTTTGTATGTGAAAGCATGTAGTTGGCTCTGTACCTGTATATATATATCATTCTGACCCTAGCATATTAGTTGTTTGCTTGTATTTAACCCTGGGCGAGTGACCGAGGGGTCAAATTTGCGATATTTT
This sequence comes from Carnegiea gigantea, assembly GCA_029747015.1. NCBI lineage: Eukaryota > Viridiplantae > Streptophyta > Magnoliopsida > Caryophyllales > Cactaceae > Carnegiea > Carnegiea gigantea. The sequence goes on from JAKOGI010001894.1 coordinate 58,911, forward strand.
AGTAAGTGTTATACCCTATTTCCAGTTTACAGGTACCCTTAGCAGAGCTAAGACCCTAAGATGTGTTAAAATAGGGGAAACTCTTGCAGTTTCGTTCCAGAATGACTATCTAAATGCTAATCTAAACCCTCGATCTTCAAGAGCCTTAAGGATTTCCTTCTAGCAAGTCCTGGCGATGTGACTCTCCCTAGGTTGGGGGCGTTACATTAGGTGCTCTACGTTTTTTTAACTTTCTATTTAAATTTCGGGGCGAAACGGACAGAGTTTTCTCTAAAAGCTAGCCATTTCCAAGCTAAAAGCCTTACAACAATTCCCTGTGATTAACAGAAGTGTAAAGAATTCTAAAATAAGCTCAACGGTGACAAGCCGGAGTTAATAACTTAACGAGCAATCTCGCTCAGAGTACATCAACAATACAGTCCATTAACAAAGAAGGAAATCAAATATACAGCTCAACGGTCTACATAACCAGAGTACTGGGGTTTACATCCCAAAATATAGCTAATTTCAACCAAAGACATCTAACTAATCAGATCGTTGGCTCACACGGCCATACAGAGCGACTCATAAACAATATGCATTATATGAGCTAGAAAACTTAGTTTACAACAATTACAAACTAGGAATACATTGTATTACGTCGTTAAACTCATAAATCTACTTCTATATGGCACACATAACTCTTTTTCAACTAGGGGTAAACTTCAACTCAGCATAAGTGGCTTGACTTTCACCTGTCATAACAAAAGTCTAGGGAAAAAGGGGAAAAAGTAATGGGGTGAGCAACCACATGCTCAGTGAGAATTCCCCTACTCCCTAAAACCAAAACAATTGCAGGTAATAATACTAATAATAGTTACATATCACGCATTCATACTTTACTATCATATTAGGCAATCAAAATCCCTAAGGAAAGATCACCACCCTTAAAACTTCATTCTAGCCCCTCAACTCGTTTCTAGGCACTAAATGGCCAAGCTTCCCTACTAACAAATAGTCAGGCACCTAATCAAACAAGCAACAAGGATTGAGTTTGAAGCTTTCAAGCATACTTTTGAAAACATAGTGATTCTTCATATATTCCAAGATTGGTTTATAATTCACACCAACTTCTTTAAAGCTTATAATTCTTTCTGAAAGTACTGAAAACATCTAAACTGGTGAGAAACACTTGACAAGAAACATTCTTTCATTGAATACGCACATTGAAAAGTTTAAATGTACGATGCATTACTATGATGTAATTATGCTTCATCTGAAACTTCATTTAAACTATACTTAGAAACTCATTCATAAAATATATGCAGGGTGTGCACCTTTGAAATCTTTCTTTCTCTTCTTAAAAACACTTTAGTTAGCCTCTTGAGGCCATATTCTTTCAAAGAAACTTCTTTAGTAATGGTCCTCTAATGACCTTCATAAACTTCTCAAATCTTACTCAATATGGCCTCGTAATGACCCTTATAAATCTTTCTTTTCTAAAATACTTAAAAAGGCGAAACGCCAACTGCTTTTCTTATTCATTAGGAAAATACCCTTGGCGTAAGATCATCGTTTATTAAAAGAAACATATATAACAATTTGATCACAAAAGTGAGGAGACTAAACTCTTAGAGGTACTTTGTTACTGCCATCCCGAGCCGCCAAACTCGAGCGGCAACATACGCCTATCCGGACAGACATCATACAATGCTGAGACATAACTTACGTGCTGAGACTTCAGGCGGGATTCAAACCACCATCCCTGAGTCATCTTAACATAGATTATGTTATGTCAGGTGGGATACTAAGCCACCATCCCTGGCTCTCAGACTTATGCTTAAAGTTTCTAGAGTAGCTCCTCAGCGTACACGTAAACATAAACATAATTACTTACACATATGCGTACTTATGCTTACTCATATATATGCTTATCTAGTAAAATAGCCCATAACCTTACCATTGGTTATGGTTCTTTCATTTTTAACATGGAAACCCTTTTAAAATCATAATGAATTTGCTAACTCGCAATTCAAAACTCATTCGAAACTTAAAATTCTTAGCTAGCATATAACTCAAACTAAGTTTCATAATAAAACTCCTTCAGTTGCCCTTTTTCACTTCATTTCAATCCTTTTTAAAACTCAAAGGGGGGTATAAAAATTAAACTGAATACTTAAAGCGTTCCAAACTTGTTATTATTCAAAAACTTAAGGTACATGGCTCGTTTATAAACAAGTTTTCTTCGTAAACTATCAACATAAACGGTTCTTAAAATATAATGGTTTTACATGCTTATAATTTGAAACTCAATTAGGACTTAAGCAAGCAACTAATATATAAATTAGCTAAACTTCATAATTAGCACCTTAAGGTGCTCTTTTCCAGGTCATTTAAATTCTTTTAAACATAAGGAGAAGTTATGAACAAACCAATGCTTTAAACATTTTCAAATTCACTTTTAGTTCACTTTTAAACTTCCTAAACCTATCGACCATTCGAGTCACTGACTAAATAGTTCGACGATTTAGGACCTTTTTGCACCTTAGACGTCCTAACAAGCGAATAAACAAATGACAAACTTAAAAGCATTTTCGAACGTGTATAACAAACTTTCTGAATGACCTTTCCTTTTTAAAGACATCTAAAGTTTCAAGAATTAATCACATAACGTCACGTAGCATATCAGGGGAAACGGGTTCACACATAGCATATTCATACACTTCATATCACAACTCGGCAGAGTCTGCCCATTAAGCCACACATGGCCTCGCAATCCACACGATTGCGGCAATTCACAACCCTAACTCCCTCCTCGCACAACACCGACCACAAGAAGCTCAAACTACTCAATAGCTCCACCTCGACCCATCCAACTTCCAACTCAGTTTAACATTGTCATAAACAAACCAACAATACATAAAACGATCATAAATTGGTATAACATTCATGCTTAATAACTAACATAGTGTTTAAGTGTATCAACTGATGCAATCGAGACTTTAAAGCGACATTTTGCTTTTTAGTTCGCAAACCGATATCCATAAGCATAATGTTCCATTGAAATTACTACGAATAGACTATTAACATGCCCAAACCGATTTAGCCATAGCCCTTAGACGTAATTTAGTTATTTCCATAATGACTTTAACTGCTCAACTAGTATCACTAAGCGTCAGACAGAATTCAAGTGCGATAAACTCATGCTACGACAGTTCGATAACAACATTCTGCTTACTTTACAATCCTTTATTAACTGGCACATTCAGCCACACATCGAATTATCATGCAATTAACCCAAATTCAGTATCATGTTCGTAATTTCTCAACTTTGACTCCAATTTCACCCAAACTGGCTTCTAATCTCCGAATTAACATGCACTAACTAACTTTAGCTAAATTCATTAGAAATAATAATAATTTTAGGAGCAAAGAAATCCCCACCTCGATTCCAAGCCGGATGAGCATTCAAAGCTGCTAGGCTCGGCTCTAGGTGTTCGAACGGTTCTTGCTCACCACGCACAAACAGAGCCCAAAACCGTGCCTAATTGGGCCATTCGAACCTAATTCGACCCAAATTTCACCCAAACTGACTCGTTGCCTTTTGCTGAGGCTTGTGCTGTGAATGTAGCCCTGATTTGTAGAGGAATTGGAGTGGCTAGGGATTAGAATGCATGGCCGAGCATGGGTGCACGTCTGACGTCCCAAATCATCGCCCAAACCCACCAAAAACGTGGCTAAGTCCTACGGATTTGTGCCTGGTTTTGCAAGCATAGGGCTCGACTGAGGTTAGGGAGGTGGAATATGGACGATTTTGAGTTGGGTGGGGAGAAAAAAATTTGGTGAATTCTTTAGTGCTTGAGTCGCGTGAAGAGGAGGAGGAGAAGAGCGAGAGGAGAGAGAGGGAGATGGGCCTCAGGTTGTGTTATGACGCAGAGGAAGGAGGAGAACCCTTGTGTGAGTTTGACGTGATTTGATAAAAATGCCCCTCTCTTCCCCTTTTTTTTGAGCTGATCAATAATTGATGCCACTAGTCTAATTCATATCCCGAATTCTAAACCCAAATCAATAATACGACCTTTCATCGATTATTCATTTCCAATGATGTCAAGGTTCGATTTAATAAACCTTGAAACTAATTCGAAGGTTAACAAGCTAATCGTTCTTGGGTTCCTACTCAATTCAGTACTCGTTAATAATCTATATTAACGCACACTAAAATCATCGAAAGATTTTCAAAACTAATAATAATAATAATATTAATAGTGACGAAGACATTCTTTTTAATAAAATTATCACTCACATAAGCACATCAACAATAATTTAACTCGTATAGTTTATAAAAATACGAATTTTATAACGTAGAAGGTAAGGCAGCCACGTTAACGTAAAATAAAGAAGGCAGGTCTTATACTCTTCCCCCCTTAAAAGAATTTCGTCCTCGAAATTCTAAACCTAAGTTTGATCATTCCTAGAATGTACGCACACAAACTATGATCTATACGGTAGGTTTTCAAAAGGTTTCATTTAGCAAACACTGCTTCTTTTAAATTGAATGAAAATGGCTTATGGTATCCAGTCTCCTGCTCGCCAATCCTCTTTAAGCGTCTACTCACTCTATTTAGTGGCCAAGGGCAAATTGCATTGAAGAGGGGCAACTGAGTTGGCATGGAAAACCATACTGGCTTGTTTTTTAAAAAAATGAACATAGAACTTCGAATGTCTAGACTCAATTTGCATAATAGACGGTAACTCCATGCACATGCACCTACGGGTGGGCATCTAGAGGTGTGACAACTGAGATAATATACTAGTAGTCAAGTCACCTTTGGGATCACAATGGTTAACTCAAAGATTTCTATAACACATTTTCCCTAGATAAGTTATGATTTGTGACGCGTAAGAAAACCTTGAGAGGGACTGGACTCAAGATATGATTATCTTGGTGTGAGTTGTTGCCCCACAGAGGACAATATTGAAGTTAGAGTTTATCTGCTGAGACGCGTTTTGGCCAAAAGTTAAGTACGTATACCCGGAGGATAATGAGTGACGATCTCACTGAGAGGCGGTGTAAACCTCCCCTAACCAGCACAATAAGATATTTTTATGCTATGAGTAAGTCTCTAATAAGTAAGAAAATAAGTTGGCATTTCGCCATTTTATGTATTTCAGAAAAGAAAGATTTAAAAGGGCCATCACGAGGCCATATTGAATGAGATTTGAAAAGCTTATAAGGGTCATTAGAGGCTCAATTTGAAAGAAGTTTCTTTCAAAGAATAGGAGCCTCAAGAGGCTAACTAAAGTGTTTTTAAGGAAAGAAAGAAAGATTTCAAAGGTGCATACCCTGCACATATTTTATGAATGAGTTCTGAATATAGTTTAAATGAAGTTTCAAATGAAGTATAGTTACATCCTAGTAATGCATCGTAGATTTAAGCTTTTCAATGTGCATATTCGATGAAAGAATGTTTCTTGCCAAGTCTTTCTTACAAGTTTAGATGTTTTGAATACTTTTAGAAAGAATTATAAGCTTTAAAGAAATTGGCGTGAATTATAAACCAATCTTAGAATATATGAAGAGTCACTGCATTTTCAAAAGTATGTTTGAAAGCTTCAAACTGAATCCTTGTTGCTTATTTGATTATGTGCCTAACTATTTGTTAGTAGGGAAGCTTGGCCGTTTAGGGCCTAGAAACGAGTTGAGGGGTTAGAATGAAGTTTTAAGGGTGGTGATGTTTCGTTGGGGATTTTGATTGCCTAATATGATAGTAAAGCATGAATGCGTGATATATGGCTATTGTTAGTATTATTGCCTGCAATTGTTTTGGGTTTTAAGGAGTAGGGGAATTCTCACTGAGCGTGTGGTTCCTCATCCTTTTATTATTCCCCTTTTTCCCAGGTTCAATTCGAGCAAGTATAAGAGATCCTTTGAAGTTGTTTTGATGCCAACCCCACAGAAGTCTCTGCCAGCTTTGCAAAGTGTCTGATGCCTACCTAATGTAACACCCCTAACCCGAGGAGGGATCATACCGGCAGGACTTCCTAGAAGGAAATCCTTGAGGCTCTTGAAGATCAAGGGTTTGGATTAGCATTTAGATAGCCATTCTGGAACAAAACTTCAAGAGTTTCCCTTGTTTTAGCAACATCTGAGGGTCTTAGTTCGGCTAAGGGTACCTGTAAACTGGAAATAGGGTGTAACATTTGCTAAAATATCCTAAATTCAGTCCCTCGGCCACTCACCTGAGGTTAAATCACAAGCAAATAACTAACATGTTGGGGTCATAATGATATATATACAGGTACAGAGCCAACTACATGCTTTCACATACAAAAATGAATTTAAAGATTTACAACGTGGTAGATTAAACACTTGCAAAGCTGGAAAAAAAACTTCTAAGGGGTCGGCATCAACACAACTTCAAAGGATCTTTTATACCTACTCAAACCGAACCTGGAAAAGAGAATAAGTAAAGGGATAAGCAACCACACGCTTAGTGAGAATTCTCCTAGTCTTTAAAACCAAAACCATTGCAGGCATTCACACCAATAATAGTCGCATATCACGTATTGGAATACTACTATCATATTAGGCAATCAAAGTCCCCAAGGAGAGATTACCACTCATACTTTACGCTAGCCCCTCAACTCATCCCTAGGCCCTTATAAACCATCCTTCCTTTCTAACAAACATTCAGGCACGTAATCATGTAGCACAAGAACGAATATGATACTTTCAAACACACTTGTGAAAACATAGTGACTCATGTTATATTCCAAGAATAACTTATAAATCACGCAAATTTCTTTAAAACTTACAACTCTTCTAAAAACTTCTGAGACACCCAAGTTGGTAAGAAAAGCTTTGCAAAAAAACATTCTTTCTTAAGATGTGCACTTTTAAAAGCTCAAATGTTCTATGCATTAGTAGGATGCAACCAAACTTCACTTGAAATTTTATTTAAACTATATTCAGAAGACATTCATAAAATATATGCATATTACATACATTTGAAAGCTTTCTTCTTTTCGTTTACTTGGCTTCTTGAGGCTCGTATTCCTTTAAAAGAACTTCTTTTCTATTCTAAACTGCTTAAAATGGCAAAATGCCAAACCTCCTATTTATTAGGAGCTTATTATAACATGAAAAATATCCTATTATGCTGGCTAGGGAAGGTCAACAACGCCCTTAAGTGAGATCGTCACTCTTAATCTACGTTATCCCCGGGGTATACGTACTTAACTTTTGGCCAAAACGTATCTTAGCAGAGCAAGTCTAACCTCGATACTGTCCTCTATGGGGCAACAACTCACACAAGGATAATTACATCCTGAGTCCAATCCCCCTTAAGATTTTCTTACGCGTCACACATTATAACTTGTCTGGGGAACAGCTCACACCAAGATAATTCATATCTTGAGTCCAATTCCCAGGAACAGCTCACACCAAGATAATTCATATCTTGAGTCCAGTTCCTAACTTTTCTTTAGGGGGAAACAGCTCACGCCATCTTTGCGTCCAGTTTTCAGGAACAGCTCACACCAAGATAATTCATATCTTGAGTCCAGTTCCTAACCCTGGCCAATTGCCTAGCACTTTCTTAGCCTTTAAAAATGTATTTCATTTCTCTTTTTCAAATGCTTACTATACTGAAAACTTACTTTTTAACAAAACGATCATAACCTTTCTAAATGCTTATAGTTCACTTCGTTTTTAATTTAAAAACTTCTTATAAACGTACTAACTCGTAAAACGACTTTACTTTTAACTTTAAAAGCTTCTTATAAACGTAATACATTTACTAATTCGTAAAACGACTTCGTTTCTAACTTAAAAGCTTCGTATAAACGTAATTAGTTTGCTAAATCGTAAAAGGATTTCGTTTTCAACTTAAAAGCTTCTTAACAATATAATACGTTTGTTAGTTTGTAAAACGACTTCGTTTTAAACTTACAAGCTTCTTATAAATGAAATAAGATTTGTTAACACATCAAGCAAATAACTTAGAAGCTTCTTCTAGACATAATAAGTTTATTAACAAGTAAATTGACTTCCTTTGAAACTTAAAAGTATCTTAAAAACATAATAATCTTGTTAATACGTAAACCTACTTCGCTTTAAATTTAAAATCTTCTTATAAAGTTAATACATTTACTAAATTGTAAAACGACTTAGTTTCTAACTTAAATACTTCGTATCAACGTAATAAGTTTGCTAAATTATAAAGCAACTCCGTTTCTAACTTAAAAGCTTCGTATAAACGTAATAAGGTTGCTAAATCATAAAACAACTTCGTTTCTAACTTGAAAGCTTTGTATAAACATAATAAGGTTGCTAAATCATAAAACGACTTCGTTATCAACTTAAAGCTTCATATAAACGTAAAGGGTTGCTAAATCATAAGATGACTTCGTTTTTAACTTACTTGTTTCTTTTAAACGTAATGAGTTTGCTAATCCATGAAAAGACATCCATTTAAAACTCAAAATACTTAGTTAGCGTTTAGTTCAAATTAGATTCGCATTAAAATCTTCAGTTGTCATTCCATAACTCATTTCTATTCCTTTTAAAACTCAAAATGGGGGTTACAAATAAGCTATGGCTTAAAACATCCCCAAACTTGCTATTATCCAAAAACTTTAGGTTCTGTAAACTTTCAACGTAAACGTTTCTTAAAAACATAATGGATTTATTAGCTCTCAACTTGAAACCCAACGGAGACTTAAATAAGCAATTAGCATACAAGTCAGCTAAATTTCACAATTAGCACCTTACGATGCCCTTTTCAGGTCGTTTAAATCCTTTTAAACATAAGGAGAAGTTGTACACAAACCAACGCCTTGAACATTTTCAAATTTACTTTTAGTTTACTTTTAAACTTTCTAAACCTATCGACTATTCGGTCGAGTTACTACCTAAATAGTTCGACGATTTAGGACCTTTTTACACCTTAGACGCCCTAACAAGTGAATAGACGACTGATAAACTCAAAAGCATTTTCAAATGTATAAAACAAGCTTTCTAAACGACCTTTTCTTTTTAAAGATGTCTAAAGTTTCAAGAATTAATCACATAACACCACGTAGCATATCGGGGGAAAATGGTTCACACATAGCACATTTATACACTTCATATCACAACTCAGCAGAATCTACTCAATGAGCCACACATGGCCTCGCAATCCACACGATTGCGGTAGTTCACAACCCAAACTCCCTCCTCACGCAGCACCGACCACAAGAACCTCAAACCACTGAATAGTTCCACCTCGAGCCATCTAACTTCCAACTCGGTTTAATATTGCCATAAACAAACAAATAATTCACAAAACCATCATATATAAGCATAGCATTCTCATTAATAGCCCAATATATAAATTAAGTGCAGTTGTACTGATTTAGCGATAGCTTCGAAACAGAAACCAACATGCTTTACTAATGCCTTAATTCGCCCGATTAGCATCCTTAAGCTTCAAAACATGATTCAAGGCTAATAAACTGATGAAGCGACAATGCTAAGGCAGTAATCAAATTATTAATACTTTAGCGAACCTCCAAGCTGTCTAACCATTAATAACCCACAACAGTTGCGCATGCAATTATCCCACAATTAACATCATGCTCGTAATTTCCTCAGTTTCAATTCTAAGTTTACCCAAACTGATTTCTAACTTCAAAATCAACATGCACTATCTAAATTTAGTTAAATTCATTGAAAAGAGTAGTAATTTAGGAGGAAAGGAACCCCTACCTCGAATCCAAACTAAGTGTACGTTTGACGGGCTGGCCGACTTGACTTTAGGCTCGAACAACTCCAAATCTTTTGGCTCTTGCTCACCCATGCTCGAACCAGACCCAAATCATGCCCAAACTCCCAAAATTCGAACCCTAGAACTGACCAAAAAATCACTTTCTGATTTGAGGTTGAATCGAGTGTTCTAGGAGGTGATTTCCACCCTAATTTATAGGAAATTGAAGCAACTAAGAGTTGAAGTGTATGGTCATACCTGGGGTACGCATTCAAGCCCCAATTCGGCACCCCAACCCACCAAAAACGTGGTGGGTTCTTCCCAATTCTGCCTAATTTTAGTACCATATGGTGGCTAGTTTGTAGGGGGGTCAAATGGGTAAGTTTTGTAGCTAAAGGTGGCAAAAATCGGCTGCCAATTTGAGCTTTGGAGCCGCGTTAATGGAGGAGGAGAGGAGGAGAAGGAGACACAGCAGAGGGAGAGGAGAGAGAGAGAGTGTCGGGGGGGTGTCACGCGTGAGGAGGAAGGAGAGGGGGCCTCGCACAATTTGTCAAAATACCCTTCCTCCACTTTATTTTTTTTTGTCCCCAGCTGATTCATATTCGGTACCGCTAGTCTCATTCGTAACCCGAATTCTAAACCCAAATCGATAATATAATCCTTCATCAACTAGTCGTTCCCAAATCTATCTAAGTTCGATTTAATAACATCGAACTACTTCTAAGGTTGACAACCTAATCGTATTCGGGTTCCTACTTGAATTAGTACTCGCTAATAACCGTTAATAGCGCTTATTAGAAATCATTGAATGATTTTCAAAACTAATAACAATAATATTATTACTGGAGACAAAAATATTCTTTTTAATAAAATCATCGCTCACATAGGCACGTCAATAATTAATTTAACTCGCATCGTTAAATAAAATAGGTTTTTATAACGTAAAAAGGCGTTACCAGCAGCTTGACAGAAAACAAGGTATGCAGCCCTTACACTCTTCCCCCTTAAAAGAATTTCGTCCTCAAAATTGCTTGCCTGGAGGAATTAATAAGGGTACTTCACTCGCATTCCTTCCACAATCCAAGTCACTTTACGCTTAGCTATTCATTCCGTCTTCACGATAGCATCCCATCCTTGGATTTTTGGTCGTACCAAATCATCAGGGAGCATTTTCCCTTGTATTATACAACTTAATCTCTATAGGTACAACCGGTATTGCAGATAGTTCCTAAGGAAGAGGTCATGTAATGTTGCATACGCATCTCATAAGGCTTACTCACAAGTTTCCTCGGTTTCCATTGGGTGGCTTGCTTTCATTTGTCCTGTTTCATCCCATGTTTAAACCTCCTGAAGTTTCTGTTTCCCTGAGAATTGGATCCTCCAGGGCCAAATTCCTTATTTACTTGGTCCTTCTCTCTATTCTCAATCTCGATTTTGCTCATGATGCGGGCTATTTTCACGGCCTTCTGGTACATTTCTTGGAAATTACCATAAGTATATCCTGCTATTATTTGTTTCACTTCTCCTCTTAATCCCTGTTCGAAGTGGTCCATTCTCATTTCTTCGGTGGCCACTTGAATTGGTGCAAATCGGCTCAGCTTATTAAACTTCACCGTACATTCTATTACGCTCATTTCTCCTTGCTTCAAGCATAAGAACTCCCGCTCCTTAACTCTTCTTACGTCTTAAGGGTAATATTGAGCGTCCATTAAGGTTTAGTTGGTTCTAGGTCAACACATGTTCACCTACCTTAGGTTTCACTGACCCCTACCAGAACTCAGCTGCTTTTTCAAATTGATCGGTGGCCAGGTGCCCTTGAACCTCTCAGGGCATTCCATGATCTCAAATAAGTCTTCCATTCTCCGAAGCCACTCATCATATACCATAGGGTTAGCCCCACCTTCAAACTTGGGAGGCTTAAGCTTACTAAACTGATATATCATCTCTATGGTAGTTGGCTCTGGCATGAGTTCGCATTAAAGAGGCATCTGTCACATAATTACACAAAGGATCACTTAGTTCTAATTTCAACTAGGGGTTAACGCGCAACTGCTTTAGGACGAACAGGGTTAGGCTTCCTTGGCCTTCCTCTATCCCACTTACAGGCCCGAAGGGTAATGCTCTCACACCTTCACAAGTGTAGCTGTATCCTTTCTCTTGATGTGACCAATCATCTAAGCCTTACTCCTCATCTTATGCTCTTTAGGTGTCACTGATACTTTTCCTTTAAAAACTTTATTACTGATCTCATCCAATCTTACATAACTACATATCAATCGAATTCTGCTGATCTCTCCTATAACCCGGGATCTTCTTATAACACAACACTCTAAACGTATGCCTCCATTTTTGTCATCCCATCCTCATATTGCGAAGCCAATGTCCTCATCGATATCTTCGTTGCCTTATATGATCAATCCAAGTATTTAAACTTTTTAATCTTCGATATCATCATATCAATGGTGACTTCGTCCTGTGCCTCTTCATTCTTTTCACTTGACTTACATTCTAAGTACTCAATCTAAAACCTTTAAACTCCAAAATATGTCTCTACTTTTCTAACATATTGATAGGTTCCTTCGAGTGTCTCTCTATTAAGACAATATAGGCAGCAAACAACATTCACCATGGTATTTCATCCTACATGTCATTTGTGAACTCATCTGAGACGATTGTAAAAGGGCTTAAAGCTAATCCTCGATATAACCTAATATCAACAAGGAAGTCCTTTAGGTCTCTTCCTAGCATCCTAATCCTCAGTCTCCGCTCTCTTATACATATCTTTAATAACCCTAACCTAACGAAAAGGTAAATAATTCTTTCTTTAACAATTCCAACGCACTTCTCAAAGCACCCTGTCACAAGCCTTCTCAATATAAATGAACACCATATGCAAATCCCCCTTTTTTTTTCTATCCCTCTAGAATTTCATAAGTCTTCTCACAAGATTCACTGCTTCTATAGTTATTCTTCTTGCAATGAGACCAAACTGCTTCGCAAAAATTAAAGTCTCCCTCCTCAACTTCTTCCCCATCATCCATTGCATACCAGGATATAACCGCGTTCTATGCGGCCAATCAAAAAGGGAGGTAAATGTGGTCGATGATGTGCAAAACCGTCCTACACTACCACCGTGATAGTAAGGGGACAACAAGCATATACATATATACTATAGGTTGTACCCTCATTAACACAAGTAATGCTAAGCAGGATAGACCATATAGGCACATAAGTCATGTATCTTCACATAGCACACGCCTATTATGCTATGTGAAGATACGTGACTTATGTGCCTATGTAATCGTGCCTTGTTTGATATTACTTGTATTAACAAGTGTATAATTTATCATATGTATGTATATGCTGGTTCTTCCCTCACCATCTCAGTGGTAGTGTGGTATAGTTTTCCTCATCGTCGACCCCGTTTATCTACCTCTATGGTTGGCCGCATGGAATGCCGTTATATTCTAGCATGCAATGGATGATGAGGAGAAGATGGAGGAGGGGGACTTTAATTTTTATGAAACAGTTTGGTTTCATTGCAAGAAGATCAACTACAGAAGTGGTGAATCTTATAAGATGACTTATGAAATTCTAGAGGTGTAGAAGAAAAGGATTTACATATGGTGTTCATTTATATTGAGAAGGCTTGTGATAGGGTGCTTTGAGAAGTGCGTTGGAATTGTTGAAGAAAGAATTATTTACTTTTTTGTTATGTTTATTGAAGATATGTGTGAGAGAGTGGAGACTAAGGATTGGGATGTTAGGAAGAGACCTAAAGAACCTCCTTGTTGATATTAGGCTATATCAAGGATTGGCTTTAAGCCCTTTTTCAATCGTCTCGAATGATTTCACAAATGACATGTAGGATGAAACACCATGGTGAATGTTATGTTGTATGAAAATAAACCAAATGTAAGCTTTTAAGTTGTTTCTTTGAAATATGAAGCATTAGGGTGATGAAAAGTATTTAGTAACCTTATGTTCCACTACTACTGTCCAAATGAAATGAATATGAATGGATAGCTTCCAAGTGTTACGTGCCCACTAGTTTGTGTAAGCATGCATGTGTATTTCCTTTGAATAAGATGTGATATACGCGTATGACTATATGAAGGTTGAGCTAAACTAGACTTGATGCTATACATAACAACTCTCGCCATTTGCGAATCATTTCATTAACCAAGGAAGTCTACCCTAATTGAAATTAGAACTAAGTGATTCCTTGTGTAATTGTGTGACAGATGCCTCCTCAACGCAAACTCATACTAGAACCAACCGCCACAGAGATGATATGTCAATTTAATAAGCTTAAGCCTCCTTAGTTTGAAGGTGGAGCTGACCCTATGGTATATGAGGAGTGGCTTCGAAGAATAGAAAGCTTATTTGAGATCATGGAGTGCCCTGAGAGGTTTAAGGTGCACCTGGCCACTTACCAATTTGAAAAAGGAGCTGAATTCTGGTGGGGGACAGTGAAACCTAGGGTAGGCGAACCTATGTTAACCTGGAACCAACTGAAAGCCTTAATAGACGCTCAATATTACCCTCGAGACGTAAGAAAGGTTGAGGAACGGGAGTTTTTTCGCTTGAAACAAGGAGAAATGAGCATGATGGAATATGCGGCAAAGTTCAATGCGCTGAGCCGATTTGCTCCAAATCAGGTGGCTACCGAAGAAATAAGGATGGACCACTTCCAACAGGGGTTAAGAGGGGAAGTGAAATAGATAATAGCAAGATATACTTATGACAGTTTCCAAGAAATGTACCAGAAGGCCGTCAAAATAGCCCGCATCATAAGCGAAACTGAGATTGAGAATAGAGAGAAGGATCAAGTAAAGGAGAAATTTAGCCCCAGAGAATCCAATTCTCTGGGAAACATAAACTTTAGGAGGTTTAAACATGGGATGAAACAGGACAAAGAAAAGCAAGCCACCCAATGGAAATTGAGGAAAACATGTGACCAGTGTGGACGACAACACCCTGGCCTATGTAGACGCCTTGCGAGCCCATGTGTTGGATGTGGTGGTATGGGTCACAAAGTTGCAAGTTACCCAAAGGCTACTTGGAATAGTTGGGGTCACATTCAGATATCTGGAATGGGAATTAAGCCAGTGGCACAACTAGATCGCCTAACCATTAGTACTCCCTCAGGGGATAGTAAAAGCAACCAGAAGTCACAAATTGGCAATCGAATGCTTAGCTAGAAGGAAAAGAAACTTGGGAACCTGCCAACACAAGGTCAGGTATTCTCTTGATAACCAACTTTATGCCCCATCCTATCATTCTAGTACTGCTCGCCCTTTTGTCATTCTTGATTTGCAAAGGAACTTGTTAGTAAACCTCATGAGATGCGTATGCAACATTTCATAACCTCTTCCTTAGAAACTATCTGCCATACCGATCATACTTGTAGAGATTAAGTTGTTATAGTGCAAAGGAGAACGCTCCTTAATGATTTGGTACGAATAGAAATCCAAGGATGGGATGCTATTGTGAAGGCAGAATGAATAGCTAAGCGTAAAGTGACTTGGATTGTGAAAGAAATGCAGGTGAAGTACCCCCATTGATTCCTCCAAGTAAGTAATTTCGAGGACAAAATTTTTTTAAGGGGGGGAGAGTGTAAGGCCCGCGTACCTTGTTTTCAGTCAAGCTGTTCGTAACGTCTTTTTACGTTATAAAAACTTATTTTATTTAATGATACAAGTTAAATTAATTATTGACGTGCTTATGTGAGCAATGATCTTACTAGAAAGAATATTTTTGTCGTCAGTAATAATACTATTATTATTAGTTTTGAAAATCCTTTACTGGTTTCTAATAAGCATTATTAACGGTTATTAACGAGTACTAAATCGATTAGGAACCCGAATACGATTAGGTTGCTAACCTTAGAAGTAGTTCGATGATTATTAAATCGAACCTCGATATTTTTGGGAACGAGTAATCGATGAAGGGTCACGTTATCGATGTTGGGTTTAGAATTTGGGTTATGAATTAGACTAGCGGTGTCGAGTATCAAACAGTTTGGGACCCAAAAAAAAAAATAGAAGAGGGGTATTTTAATAATTTCTGCACGTGGCCCATTCTTCTTCGGCTGTCACGACCAACCTCCCCGACGTCTCCTTCTTTCCCTCTCTGCTTCACCATCTTCTTCCTCCTCCCCTCACCATGCACGCGCCTCCAAATCTCAAATTGGCAGCCAATTTTCGTCACCTTTAGCTGCAAAACTCACCCATTCGACCTCCCCCACAAATTAGCCACCATTTGGTACTGAATTGGGCAGAACCGTGAAGAACCCACCACATTTTTGGTGGGTTGGGGTGCCGAATTGGGGCTTGAACGCGTACCCCAGGTGTGGCCACGTAATTCACCTCTTAGTTACTTCAATTTTCTATAAATTAGAGTAGAAATCGCTGCTTCCAAACACCCAATTCAACCTCAAATCAGTAAGCGAGTTTGGATATGTTTTAGGGTTCGAATTTTTGAAAATTTGGGCGCGCTTTTGGTCCTGTTCGAGCGTGGGTAAGCAAGTGCCGAAGAAGTGGAGTTGTTTGAGCCCCTAAACTCGAGCCCACAGCCGTGAATCGAGCCTCTAGCTTAGGTTTAGGCTGAGGGTTCCTTTCCTCCTAAATTATTACTATTTTCAATGAATTTAACTAAATTTAGATAGTGCATGTTGATTTTGAAGTTAGAAATCAGTTTGGGTAAATTTAGATTTGAGATTGAGGAATTACGAACATGGTGTTGATTTGGGTCATTTGGATGTCGAATTAATGCTAAATCTTAATAACTAGACAGTAGAGAAATGTTTAATGAACAGAATGTTAGCATAGCGCTGTGATTTCAATAATTCATTAGTTCGAATTCCATTTTGAAGCTTGAGAATGCTAATTGAAGTAGCTGTGGAATGAACTGAATTGTGTCTGAAGGTTATGGATACATCAGTTTGGGTATGTTAATAGTCTATTCATAGTAATTACTATGAGATGCTATGCCTATGGATATCGGTTTGCGAACTAGAAAGTAAATATCGCTTTGAAGTTTCTATTTGCATCAGTTTAGTATACATTAAATTCTAAGTTGGCTATTAAGCATGAATGTCATACCTATATACGATCGTTTTATGTATTGTTCGTTTGTGTATGCCAATATTAAACCGAGTTGGTAGTTGGGTGACTTGAGGTGAAACTATTGAGAAATTTGAGGTTCTTGTGGCCGGTGCTGTGTGAGGAGGGAGTTTGGGTTGTGAACTACCGCAATCGTGTGGATTACGAGGCCATGTGTGGCTCATTGAGTACATTCTGCTGAGTTGTGATATGAAGTGTATAAATATGCTATGTGTGAACCCTTTTCCCCCGATATGCTACGTGATATTATGTGATTAATTCTTAAAACTTTAGACATCATGAAAAAGAAAAGGTCATTTAGAAAGCTTGTTTTACACGTTTGAAAATGCTTTTAAATTTATAGGTCATCTATTTGCTTGTTAGGGCGTCTAAGGTGTAAAAAGATCTTAAATCGTCGAACTATTCAGTTAGTGACTCGACTGAATAGTCGATAGGTTTAGGAAGTTTAAAAGTGAACTAAAAGTGAATTTGAAAATGCTCAAGGCATTGGTTTGTGTATGACTTCTCCTTATGTTTAAAAGGATTTAAATGACCTGAAAAGGGTATCTTAAGGTGCTAATTGTGAAATTCAGATGACTTGTATGCTAATTACTTATTTAAGTCTCCACTGGGTTTCGAGTTGAGAGCTAGTAAGCCCATTATATTTTTAAGAAATGTTTACGTTGAAAGTTTATAGAACTTAAAGTTTTTGGATAATAGCAAGTTTGGGGACGTTTTAAGCCTTCGCTTATTTATACCCCTTTTTTTTGAGTTTTAAAAGGAATTGAAATGAGTTAAGGAATGACAACTGAAGATTTTAATACGAATCTAATTTGAGCTAAACGCTAACTAAGTATTTTGGATTCTAAATGGGTGTCTTTTCATGGATTAGCAAACTCATTACGTTTAAAAGAAACATATAAGTTAAAAACAAAGTCGTTTTACGATTTAGCAGACTTATTACATTTATACAAAGCTTTCAAGTTAGAAACAAAGTGATGGAGACCATCCCACCAAACCTTCAAAAGCCATTGCCAATGATCCATCCCCCGCTAGGGAGTCCAAGAAGGCCAAAGGAGTTCATGCCATAGTCAGAAAATGTATGCACAAAGAAGAAAGTGAACTGCCCAGTTCATACCGTTTCTGACCCGGTTTTGTTTCTCTGTTGGAGCAAAATGTAGAAGGGGAAATTTCCTGCACGCACCACCCCCTTAAAGCTTAAGATCTTAGCTTTCCAACAAGACCTTTTGCAAGGCATTTGGAGTCCATTTGGTCAGTCAACCAAGCCAAAACCTGAGACCGCGCACTGCAGGGCGCAATCCAGCACAGTCCGAAATAAGGCCCTAGTTGGTTGACTTCCTCAACTCCAACTTTTGTCAACTTTTGCAGTATGAAAGGGGACATAAATAATTATCAGGTCATGGGTTCAAATCCCATCCAAAGCACCCCCTTGTGTTGGTATTAACCAGCCAAAAGGACACAAAAATCATCCTTTTACCCGGTTCTTCCCAAACCGGTACAAGGTCTGATTTTCTTGGGTTGTGCTTGTCCCCTTGCCTCCCCACTTGCTGAATGAGTCATTTTGCTGCATTCAAGGATCCATGTAAGCTTGACACCTCATTTGGGAGGCATTATAACCCCTAATGAGGTAGATTAAGCTAGGTAGTGAGGTGTTTAGCTAGCATTGGCTGATTAGATGTGTAACTCTTCCCCAAATGTACTTAGCTATTGATTTTGCTGCTTGGAAGGGGAGGGGAACTCGGCCATCAAGCATAAAAACCAGCTTGAGCCTCACTTTGCAAACAACTTTGAATGAATGAATTTGTGAGTTCTCAAACTCTCTCTACAAAAACTCCTAGTGTTATATCTTGAGCTTGGCAACTCAAGTGGGTCTCTAGGTCTCTTTCTCTCAACTAGAAGGTGATTAAATTCTGTAACTAGTTGATGCAAAGAGATTGCCCAAGTGTTCCCCAATGGTGGCTCCTCGGATTATCTCTTGCAAGGTCACTTGACTATCCAAACTCTTGATTTCTCCTCTCCCTTGCTGTTTTTTTCCTTCTTCTTGTTTTAGATTCCACTTTGAGGCAAGTTGTGAGTTGGTTTCTTCTCCTTGCAACCTTCCATCAAATTGGTATCAGAGCTTAGGCTATCTTTCTTGGCCAAGCTTCCTTACCCAAACACATCCCAAACACCCAAACTCACAAAACAGCCCAAACATATCCTCCACAAATTTCAGCCGTGCCCAACCAGAGACTTGGCACGGGCACACGGTGCCACCCCCGCACGACCGTGCCACCCCTAACCTGTAGCACCCCCACGCCAGCAGCCCCGCACGGCCACCCCGTGCCACCCACACGACCGTGCCACCTCCACTGTCCCAAAATTCACCTTCAACCCGTGAGCACGCCCAGACCGTGCCTCACCACCCGACCGTGCCTTCCCCTTTTCATCCCAAAACACCACGTTCCCACCACAAAATCACCATGTCCACTAGCCTCACACCCGAGCAAGTGGCCGAGCAAGCCCTGAGGGAGAAAGCCGAGGTAGAAGCTCAACTAAAGTATGTCCAAAAGCAACTTGGACAACTCATGGAAGAAAAGAGGCGAAACCAATGGAGTTCTCGAAGCTCAAGCAAGCATAGGGACTCGGATGATTCCGAGGGAAGCAACCCTTTTGGTGATTCTAATGAGGAAGAGCAAGGTAGACGGCCACGCCGACACCAAAGGCATCACAAACGAAGCTATGGTGATTTTAAAGTTGACGTCCCGGAGTATGAAGGACAACTTGATCCGGATGTCTTCCTCGATTGGTTGCAAACGGTGGAGCGAGTCTTTGAGTACAAAGACATCACGGAAGGCAAAAAGGTAAAGCTAGTGGCCTTGAAACTTCGCAAATATGCATCTATTTGGTGGTCCAATGTTGTGTCTAAGAGAGTAAGAAAGGGGAAAAGTAAGATTAAGACTTGGGAGAAGATGAAGTCCAAACTAAAGGCCAAATTCTTACCCCCACATTACCTCCAAGACAATTTCCTTAAACTCCACCACCTCAAACAAGGCCCCAAGAGTGTGGAAGAGTATACTAGGGAGTTTGAACAACTCCTCTTGAAATGTGATTTGAGGGAGGATGACTCTCAAACCTTGATTCGCTATTTGAGTGGACTTGATGAACAAATTGCTCATATTGTTGAACTACACCCTTACACATCCCTTGATGAGCTAAGTGCTTTAGCCCACAAGGTCGAAATGCAAAAGAAGCTCAAAGGCACGAGTCCCACCTCCAAACCTACTCCACGGCCTTACGGTTTCCAAAACCCTCCATGCACTCCTCAAAATTCCTTCCCATCTCCAAGCCTGAAACCCCCACAAAACACCACTCCACAAACTCCCTCCAAACAACCACCCCCAAAACCCTCTAGTAAGGTCCGGTGTTTTCGTTGCCAAGGCCTTGGACACTATGCTTCCGAGTGTCCCAACAAGAGAATGGTTTCTCTAGCCGAGTATCAAGCTTCCCTAGAGGAGCTAGAAGAGGAGGTAGAGAAGAGGGAGGAAGAGAAAGAGGTGTATTTGAATGAAACCATAGAGGAGGTTGAAGAGGGCCCGGATGAAGGAGAGCTTTTGGTCGTTCGGAGGACCTTGAGTGGTCTAGCTTCCCATGATGAGCTTGAACAAAGAGAATCCATCTTCCGTACAAGGTGCACCGTAGGTGGCAAGGTGTGCTCCCTTATCATTGATGGGGGAAGTTGTACGAATGTGGCTTCACAATCTATGACGAACAAACTCAAACTTCCGGTGACTCCCCACCCAAAGCCATACACCATCCAATGGCTCAATCAAAACCAAGGTTTGCAAATCTCGTCTCATTGCCTCTTATCCTTAAGCATTGGGAAAACTTATAAAGATGAGATTTGGTGTGACATTATCCCCATGGGTGCGTGCCATGTCTTGTTGGGTCGCCCTTGGCTCTTTGATAGGAGCGTCACGCATGATGGCCACATGAACACCTACACCTTCACCAAAGATCACAAAAGGATCACCCTCACTCCCATCAAACCAACCGCCCCCTCCAAACCCACGGCAAGCTCACAAAGAGATGTCTATCTCACTACCCTCCTCAAATCCCCTATGCATGAGTTCGCACCTCACAAGAAAAGAAAAAAAGCTCATTTTCAGCCTGGGAACCTAGTATGGGTCCAATTGAGGAAGGAAAGATTTCCTAACAAGAGGAAATACAAATTAATGCCAAGATCGGATGGGCCTTTCGAAATCCTTGAGAAGGTTGGCCCAAACGCTTACAAAGTTGACCTCTCCGGTGATTATGGGGTGCCCGCCACCTTCAATGTGGCCGACTTGAGCCCTTGCTATGATGAAGATGAAGAGTTGTCGAGTTTGAGGCCAAACTCCAACCAACCCGGGGAGAATGATGGAGACCATCCCACCAAACCTTCAAAAGCCATTGTCAATGATCCATCCCCCGCTAGGGAGTCCAAGAAGGCCAAAGGAGTTCATGCCATAGTCAGAAAATGTATGCACAAAGAAGAAAGTGAACTGCCCAGTTCATACCGTTTCTGACCCGGTTTTGTTTCTCTGTTGGAGCAAAATGTAGAGGGGGAAATTTCCTGCACGCACCACCCCCTTAAAGCTTAAGATCTTAGCTTTCCAACAAGACCTTTTGCAAGGCATTTGGAGTCCATTTGGTCAGTCAACCAAGCCAAAACCTGAGACCGCGCACTGCAGGGCGCAATCCAGCACAGTCCGAAATAAGGCCCTAGTTGGTTGACTTCCTCAACTCCAACTTTTGTCAACTTTTGCAGTATGAAAGGGGACATAAATAATTATCAGGTCATGGGTTCAAATCCCATCCAAAGCACCCCCTTGTGTTGGTATTAACCAGCCAAAAGGACACAAAAATCATCCTTTTACCCGGTTCTTCCCAAACCGGTACAAGGTCTGATTTTCTTGGGTTGTGCTTGTCCCCTTGCCTCCCCACTTGCTGAATGAGTCATTTTTCTGCATTCAAGGATTCATGTAAGCTTGACACCTCATTTGGGAGGCATTATAACCCCTAATGAGGTAGATTAAGCTAGGTAGTGAGGTGTCTAACTTGTAGTGGCTGAGTTGATGTGTTTCTCTTCCCCAAATGTACTTAGCTATTGATTTTGCTGCTTGGAAGGGGAGGGGAACTCGGCCATCAAGCATAAAACCCAGCTTGAGCCTCACTTTGCAAACAACTTTGAATGAATGAATTTGTGAGTTCTCAAACTCTCTCTACAAAAACTCCTAGTGTTATATCTTGAGCTTGGCAACTCAAGTGGGTCTCTAGGTCTCTTTCTCTCAACTAGAAGGTGATTAAATTCTGTAACTAGTTGATACAAAGAGATTGCCCAAGTGTTCCCCAAGGGTGGCTCCTCGGATTATCCCTTGCAAGGTCACTTGACTATCCAAACTCTTGATTTCTCCTCTCCCTTGCTGTTTTTTTCCTTCTTCTTGTTTTAGATTCCACTTTGAGGCAAGTTGTGAGTTGGTTTCTTCTCCTTGCAACCTTCCCTCACAAAGTCATTTTATGATTTAGCAATCTTATTATGTTTATACGAAGCTTTCAAGTTAGAAACGAAGTCGTTTTATGATTTAGCAACCTTATTCCGTTTATACGAAGCTTTAAGTTGGAAACGGAGTCGTTTTACGATTTAGCAAACTTATTACGTTCGTACGAAGCACTTAAGTTAGAAACTAATTCATTTTACGATTTAGTAAACGTATTACGTTTATAAGGAGCTTTTAAATTTAAAACGAAGTCGGTTTATATATAACAAGCTTATTTCGTTTTTAAGAACCTTTTAAGTTGCAAACGAAGTCGATTTACATGTTAATGAACTTATTACGTCTATAAGAAGCTTTTAAGCTGTTTACGGAGTCGATTTATGAGTTAGCAAACTTATTCCGTTTATAAAAAGTTTTTAAGCCAAAAATGAATGAACTATAAACATTTCAAAAGGTTATGATTGTTTTGCTTAAAAGTAAGATTTTAGCAAGGTAAGCATCTGAAGAAGAGAAATGTAATGCGATTTTAAAGCCTATGAAAGTGCTAGGCAAGTGGCCAAACTTTGAGGGTGCGGACTGGACGCAAAGATAGCGTGAACTATTTCCCCCTAAGGTAATGTTGGGAGCTGAACGCAAAGATGGCGTGAGCTGTTCCCAGGAGCTGGACTCAAGATATGATTATCTTGATGTGAGTTGTTCCCTAATGTGTAACGCGTAAGGAAACCTTGAGGGAGACTAGGCTCAGGATATGATTCTCCTGGTGTGAGCTGTTACCCCACAAAGGACAGTATCGAGGTTAGAGTTGCTCTGCTAAGATGCGCTTTGGCCAAAAGTTAAGTATATATACCCTGGGGATAACGTAGATTAAGAGTGATGATCTCACTTAAGGGCGGTGTTGACCTCCCCTAGACAGCACAATAAGATGTTTTGCCATTTTAAGCAGTTCTGAAAAGAAAAGAAGTTCTTTTAAAGGAATACGAGCCTCAAGAGGCTAAGTAAAGCGTTTTTAAGAAAAGAAGAAAGCTTTCAAATGTACGTAACCTGCATATATTTTATGAATGTATTCTGAATATAGTTTAAATGAAATTTCAAATGAAGTATAGTTATATTCTAGTAATGCATCATACATTTAAGCTTTTCAATGTGCATAATCGATGAAAGAATGTTTCTTGCCAAGTCTTTCTTACCGGTTTAGATGTCTTGAGTACTTTCAGAAAGAATTATAAGCCTTAAAAAGTTGGCGTGAATTATAAGCCAATCTTGGAATATATGAAGAGTCACTGCGTTTTTAGAAGCATGTTTGAAAGCTTCAAACTCAATCCTTGTTGCTTGTTTGTTTGTGTGCCTAACTATTTATTAGTAGGGAAGCTTGGCCATTGAGGGCCTAGAAACAAGTTTAGGGGTTAGAATGAAGTTTTAAGGGTGGTGATCTTTCCTTAGGGATTTTGATTGCCTAATATGATAGTAAAGTATGAATGCTTGATGTGTGGCTATTATTAGTATTATTGCCTGCAACTGTTTTGGGTTTTAAGGAGTAGGAGAATTCTCACTGAGCGTGTGGTTGCTCATCCCTTTATTGTACCCCTTTTTCCCAGGTTCAATTTGAGCAGGTATAAGAGATATTCTGAAGTTATTTGACGCCGACCTATTAGAAGTATTTTGCCAACATTACAAGTGTTCGATCTATCACGTTGTAAATCTTTAAGTTCATTTTTGTATGTGAAAGCATGTAGTTAGCTCTGTAGCTGTATATATATATATCATTTTGACCCCAGCATGTTAGTTGTTTGCTTGTATTCAACCCCGAGCGAGTGGTCGAGGGGTCGAATTTAGGATATTTTAGTAAGTGTTATACCCTATTCCCAGTTTACAGGTACCCTTAGCAGAGCTAAGACCCTAAGATGTTGTTAAAATAGGGAAAACTCTTGTAGTTTCATACCAAAATGACTATCTAAATGCTAATCCAAACCCTCGATCTTTAAGAGCCTTAAGGATATCCTTCTAGGAAGTCCTGAGAGTGTGACTCTCCCCAGGTTGGGTTTGATACCACCTAATGTAATGCCCCCAACCTAGGGAGAGTCACACCACCAGGACTTCCCAGAGGGAAATCCTTAAGGCTCTTGAAGATTGAGGGTTTGGATTAGCATTTAGATAGCTATTCTAAAACAAAACTGTAAGAGTTTCCCTGTTTTAGCAATATTTTAGGGTCTTAGCTTAGCTAAGGGTACCTGTAAACTGGTAGTAAGGTATAACATATGCTAAAATAACCCAAGTTCACTGCCTTGGGCCACTCGCCTGGATCACTAATGATCAAACAACTAAAACAAGAGTTCGAATGCTACATATATAGGTACAGAGCCAGCTACATGCTTTCACATGCAACAATAAACTTAAAAATTTACAACATGATAGGCATCAGACACTTTGCAAAGCTGGCAGAGACTTCTGAGGGGTCGGCATCAAAACAACTTCAAAGGATCTCCAATACCTACTCAAATTGAACCTGGAAAAAAGGGAAATAATAAAGAGATAAGCAACGACACACTCAGTGAGAATTCCCCTACTCCTTAAAATCCAAAGCAGTTGTAGGCAATAATACTAATAATTGCCACATATCACGCATTCATACTTTACTGTCATATTAGGCAATCAAAATCCCCAAGGAAAGATCACCACCCGTAAAACTTCATACTAATCCCTCAACTCGTTCCTAGGTCCTTAATGACCAATCTTCCTTTCTACCAAGCAATCAGGCACTTAATCAAGTAGTACAAGGATGAATATGATGCATTCAAACACACTTGTGAAAACATAGTGACTCTCGTTATATTCAAAGAACAGTTTATAAATCATGCTAACTTCTTTAAAGCTTACAACTCTTCCAAAAGCTCTTAAAACATCCAAATTGGTAAGAAAGGCTTTGCAAGAACATTCTTTCATAAGATATGCACCTTGAAAAGCTTAAATGTACGATGTATTACTAGGATGTAACTATACTTCATTTGAAATTTCATTTAAACTATATTTAGAAGACATTCATAAAATATATGTAGGTTACGTACATTTGAAAGCTTTCTTCTTTTCTTAAAAACGCTTTACTTGGCCTCTTGAGGCTCGTATTCCTTTAAAAGAACTTTTCCTTACTAAACTGCTTAGAATGGAAAAAACCCAAATCTCCTTTTTATCAGGAACTTACTTATAACATAAAAACATCTTATTGTGCTGCCTAGGGGAGGTCAACACCGCCCTTAAGTGAGATCGGTATACATAAATAACTTTTGGCCAAAACGCGTCTCAGCAGATAAACTCAAACTTCAATATTGTCCTCTGTGGGGCAACAGCTCACACCAGGATAATCATATCCTGAGTCCAATCCCCCCTCAAGGTTTTCTTACGCATCACACATCAAGGAACAGCTCACACCAAGATAATCATATCTTGAGTCCAGCTCCTGGGAACAGCTCACGCCGTCTTTGCAGCTCCCAACATTACCTTTGGGGGGAAACAGCTCATGCCATCTTTACATCCAGTTCCCACCCTCAAGGTCTAGCCACTTGCCTAGCACTTTCTTAGCCTTTAAAATCGCATTCCATTTCTCTTTTTTAGTTGGTTACTTTGCTGAAATCTTACTTTTAAACAAAATGACCATTACCCTTCGAAATATTTATAGCTCCTTCGTTTTGGCTTAAAAACTTCTTATGAACGGAATAAGTTTGCCAACCCGTAAATTGACTTCGAAAATAACTTAAAAGCTTCTTATAAACGTAATAAGTTTGCTAACACATAAATCAACTTCGTAAATAACTTAAAAGCTTCTTACAGACGTAATAAGTTTATTAACACATAAATCTAGTTCCTTTGAAACTTAAAAGCTTCTTAAAAATGTAATAAGCTTGTTCATATATAAACCGAGTTCGCTTTAAACTTAAAAGCTTCTTATAAACATAATACATTTACTAAATCGTAAAACGACTTATTTTCTAACTTAATTGCTTCGTATAAACGTAAGAAGTTTGCTGAATCGTAAAACGATTTCGTTTCTAACTTAAAAGCTTCGTATAGATGTAACAAGGTTGCTAAATCATAAAACGACTTTGTTTCTAACTTGAAAGCTTTGTATAAACGTAATAAGGTTGCTAAATCGTAAAACGACTTCGTTTCTAACTTAAAAGCTTTTCATAAACGTAATACGATTACTAATTCGCAAAACGAAATCCATTTGGAACTTAAAGTGCTTAGTTAGCGTTTAATTCAAACTAGATTCGTAATAAAATCCTTAGTTGTCATTTTATAACTCGTTTCAATCCCTTTTAGAACTCAAAGGAGATGTGTAAATAAACTGAAGGCTTAAAACGTTCAAAACTTGCTACTATTCAAACTTAAAGCACTTGGTTCATTTATAAGGCAAACAAGGTTCCTTTGTAAACTTTCAATGTAAACGTTTCTTAAAAACATAATGGATTTACCAGCTCTCAACTCGAAATCCAATGGAAACTTAAATAAGCAATTAGCATACAAGTCAGCTAAATTCCGTAATTAGCTCCTTAAGATGCCTTTTTCAGGCTGTTTAAATCCTTTTAAACATAAGGAGAGGTCGTACACAAACCAATGCCTTAAAACATTTTCGAATTCACTTTTAGTTCACTTTTAAACTTTCTAAACCTATCGACTATTCAGTTAAGTCACTAACTGACTAGTTCGATGATTTACGACCTTTTTACACCTTAGACGTCCTAACAAGCGAATAGACAACTGACAAACTTAAAAGCGTTTTCAACGTGTAAAATAAACTTTCTAAATGACCTTTTCTTTTTAAAAACGTCTAAAGTTTCAAGAATTAATCACATAACGTCACATAGCATATCGGGGGAAAAGGATTCACACATAGCACATTTATACACTTCATATCACAACTCAGCAAAATCTACTCAGTGAGCCACACATGGCCTCGCAATCCACACGATTACGGTAATTCACAACCCAAACTCCCTCCTCACACAGCACCGACCACAAGAACTTCAAATTTCTCAATAGTTCCACTTCAAGCCATCCAACTACTAACTCGGTTTAATATTGGCATATACAAACCAACAATACATAAAACGATCATATATAGGTATGACATTCATGCTTAATAAACAACATAGTATTTAAGTGTACCAACTGATGCAATCGAGACTTTAAAGCGACATTTTCCCTTTTGGTTCGCTAACCGATATCCATAAGCATAATATTTCATTGAAATAACTACGAACATACTATTAATATGCCCAAACCGATTTAGCCATAGCCCCTAGACATAATTCAGTTATTTCCATAATTACTTCCACTACTCAACTAGCATCACTAAGCATCAAACAGAGTTTAAGTGCTCTGATACCACCTAATGTAACGCCCCCAACCTAGAGAGAGTCACACCGCCAGGACTTCCTAGAAGGAAATCCTGAAGGCACTTGAAGATCGAGGGTTTGGATTAGCATTTAGATAGTCATTCTGAAACAAAACTGCAACAGTTTCCCCTATTTTAACAGCATCTTAGGGTCTTAGCTCTGCTAAGGATATCTGTAAACTCGGAATAGGTTATAACACTTACTAAAATATCCCAAATTCAACCCCTCGACCACTCGCCCGGGGTTAAATACAAGCAAACAACTAACATGCTGGGGTCAGAATGATACATATATATATAAATATATATATATATATAGATATATATATATAGATATATATATAATATATATACATATATATATATATAATATATATTATATATACATATATATATAATATATAATATATATATATACATACATATATATATATATATATATATATATATATATATATATATATATATATACAGGTACAGAGCCATCTACATGCTTTCACATACAAAAATGAACTTAAATATTTACAACGTGGTAGATCGAACACTTGCAAAGTTGGCAAAAGAGTTCTGATGGGTCAGCATCGAATAACTTCAGAATATCTCTTATACCTACTCAATTCGAACCTGGAAAAGGGAATGAATAAAGGGATGAGCAACCACACGCTCAGTAAGAACTCCCCTACCTCTTAAAATCAAAACCATTTGCAGGCATTCATACCAATAATAGTCACATATCACGTATTGGTATACTACTATCATAATAGGCAATCAAAGTTCCCAAGGAGAGACTACCACTTATATACTTTGCGCTAGCCCCTCAACTCATTCCTAGGCCCTTAATGACCATCCTTCCTTTCTAACAAGCATTTAGGCACGTAATCATGTAGCACAAGAACGAATATTATGCTTTCAAACACACTTGGGAAATCATAGTGACTCACGTTATATTCTAAGAACAACTTATAAATCACGCAAATTTCTTAAAAACTTACAACCCTTCTAAAAACTTCTGAGACACCCAAATTGGTAAGAAAAGGATTGCAAGAAACACTCTTTCTTAAGATGCGCACCTTTAGAAGCTTAAATGTTCCATGCATTACTGGGATGTAACCAAACTTTACTTGAAATTTCATTTCAACTATATTCAGAACACATTCATAAAATATATGTAGATTACGTACATTTGAAAGCTTTTTTTTTTCTTTTCTTAAAAATGCTTTACTTGGCATCTTGAGGCTCGTATTCCTTTAGAAGAACTTCTTTTCTTTTCTGAACTGCTTAGAATGGCAAATTGCCAAATCTCATATTTATTAGGAACATACTTATAACATAAAAACATCCTATTGTGCTGGCTAAGGCAGGTCAACACCGCCCTTAAGTGAGATCGTCACTCTTAATCTACGTTATCCCTGGGGTATACGTACTTAACTTTTGGCCAAAATGCATCTTAGCAGAGCAACTCTAACCTCGATACTATCCTCTGTGGGGCAACAGCTCACACCAAGATAATCATATCCTAAGTCCAGTCCTCCTCAAGGTTTTCTTACGCGTCACACATCAATAATCATATCTCAAGTCCAGCTCTCGGGAACAGCTCATGCCATCTTTGCGTCCAGCTCCCAACATTACCTTAGGGGGAAACAGCTCACGCCATCTTTGCGTCCAGTTCCCACCCATAAGGTCTGGCGATTTGCCTAGCACTTTTATAGCCTTTAAAATTGCATTACATTTCTCTTTTTCAGATGCTTACTTTGCTGAAATCTTACTTTTAAACAAAACGACCATAACCTTTCGAAATGTTTATAATTCATTCATTTTTGGCTTAAAAACTTCTTATAAACGGAATAAGTTAGCTAACTCATAAATCAACTTCGTAAATAACTTAAAAGCTTCTCATAAACGTAATAAGTTTGCTAATACGTAAATCAACTTCATAAATAACTTAAAAGCTTCTTATAGACGTAATAAGTTTATTAACATGTAAATCGACTTCCTTTGGAACTTAAAAGCTTCTTAAAAAAGTAATAAGCTTGTTAACATGTAAACCGACTTCGCTTTAAATTTAAAAGCTTCTTATAAACGTAATACATTGCTAAATCATAAAACGACTTCGTTTCTAACTAAATGCTTCGTATAAACATAATAAGTTTGCTAAATCGTAAAACGACTTCGTTTCTAACTTAAAAGCTTCATATAAATGTAATAAGTTTGCTAAATCGTAAAACGACTTCGTTTCTAACTTAAAAGTTTCGTATAAACGTAATAAGTTTGCCAAATCATAAAACAATTTTGTTTTTAACTTAAGAGCTTGTTGCTAAATCGTAAAACGACTTTGTTTTTAACCTAAAAGTTTCTTAATAACGTAATACGTTAGTTAATTCGTAAAACGAAACCCATTTGGAACTTAAAGTATTTAGTTAGCGTTTAACTCAAACTAGGTTCGTAATAAAATCCTCAGTTGTCATTTTACAACTCGTTTCAACCCCTTTTAAAGCTCAAAGGAGGGCATAAGAGTAAACTGAAGGCTTAAAATGTTCCAAACTTGCTACTATTCAAACTTAAAGCACTTGGCTCGTTTATAAGGTAAACAAGGTTCCCTTGTAAACTTTCAACGTAAACGTTTCTTAAAAACATAATGGGTTTACTAGCTCCCAATGGAAATTTAAATAAGCAATTAGCAGACAAGTCAGCTAAATTTCATAATTAGCATCTTAAGATGCCCTTTTCAGGCCGTTTAAATCCTTTTAAATATAAGGAGAGGTCGTATACAAACCAATGCCTTAAAACATTTTCGAATTCACTTTTAGTTCACTTTTAAACTTCCTAATCCTATCGACTATTCAGTTGAGTCACTAACTAAGTAGTTCGATGATTTAGGACCTTTTTACACCTTAGATATTCTAACAAGTGAATAGAACACTGACAAACTTAAAAGCGTTTTCAACGTGTAAAACAAGCTTTCTAAATGACATTTTCTCTTTAAAGACGTCTAAAGTTTCAAGAATTAATCACATAACATCACGTAGCATATCAAGGGAAAAGGGTTCACACATAGCACATTTACACACTTCATATCACAACTCAACAAAATCTACTCAACAAGTCACACATGGCCTCGCAATCCACAAGATTGCGGTAATTCACAACCGTAAATTCCACCCAATCGGCCTCCCACATGAGCTAGCCTTCATTTGGAGCGAATTTGGGTCAATTTTCAAAGCTCCTTGCGACGTTTATAGAGGGTTTTAGATGCTGAATTGAAGCTCGAATGTGTGCCCAGGTAAGGCCATGCAATTTAGCTTCTAGTTGCTTTCAATCTTCTATAAATTGGGGTGAAAATTCATATCTACAAACACCCAATTCAACCTCAAGTTGATAACTGAAATTTAGGCTTGTTTAGGGTTCGAATTGGTGGAGTTCGAGTGTGATTCGATGCTACTCGCATGACCAGAGGGCAAGGCCAGATTTTGGAGACGTTGAAAGTACCTAAGGTCAAGCCAGACAAGCTTACAATCAAACACCTAACTTAGGTTCAAGTTGGGGATTTTCTTACTCCTAAATTACTATTAATTTCAATGATTTTAGCTAAATTTAGTTGGTGCATGTTAATTCTAAGTTTAGAAATCAATTTGGGTGAAATTGGAGTCAAAGTTTAGAAATTCGAACATGGTACTGAATTGGGTTAATTGCATGATAATTCAATATATGGCTGAATGTACCAGATAATTGAGGATTGTAAAGTAAGCATAATGCTGTTATCAAACTGTCATAGCATGAGTTGGTCGCACTTGAACTCTGTTTGACGATGCTAGTTAAGTAGTTGAAGTAATTATGGAAATAACTAAATTATGTCTAAGGGCTATGGCTAAATCAGTTTGGGCATATTAATAGTCTATTCATAGTTATTTCAATGAAATATTATGCTTATGGATATCTTAGCGAACTGAAAGGGCAAAATGTCGCTTTAAAGTCTCGATCGCATCAGTTGGTACACTTAAACGCTATGTTGGTTATTAAGCTTGAATGTCATAACTATATACGATCATTTTATGTATTGTTGGTTTGTATATGCCAATATTAAACCGAGTTAGTAGTTGGATGGCTTAAGGTGGAACTATTGAGAAATTTGAGGTTAATCATAATGATTTTACTAGCTCGTAACTTGAAACTCAATTGAAATTCAAATAAGTAGCTAGCACACAATTCAAGCTAAATTTCACAATTAATACTTTAAGATGCCCTTTTTCAGATTGTTTAAATCCTCCCTAAACATAAGGAGAAGTTCTACACAAACCAACGCCTTAAAACATTTTCGAACTCACATTTAGTTCGCTTTTAAACTTCCTAAACCTATCGACTATTCAATTGAGTCACTCCCTAAGTAGTTCGATGATTTATGATTATTTTGGACTACAATCATCTTCATAACTGACAGGCAAATGGTAAGTACTTAAAAGCATTTGAAATCATGAAAACAAGCATTTAACAATCCTTCTTAAAGATGTTTAAATTTCAAGAATTAACCACTTAATGTCACGTAGCACTTTGAGGGAAAAAGGGGTTCACAACTAGCACATTCGTACACTTCACACAACTCGGCAGAATTTACTCAATAAGCCACACATGGTCTCGCAGTCTACACGATTGCGTCAATTCATAACCCATGCTCCCTCCTCATACAACACCGACCACAAGTACCTCAAATTTCTCATTAGTTCCACCTCAAACCATCCAATTACCAAGCTCGGTTCAATATTGACATGTACAAACCAACAATACAGAAAACGATCGTATATAGGTATAACATTCATGCTTAATAGCCAACTTAGAATTTAGCGTACTAAACTGATGCAAATAGAATTTTCAAAGTAATATTTACTTTCTAATTCGCAAACCAATATTCATAGGCATAGTATTTCATTGTAATTACTATGAATAAACCATTAACATGCCCAAACTGACTTAACCAAGACCTTTAGACATAATTCAGTTCATTCCACAATTACTTCAATTAGCAAAACGGACTTTAGATATAATAAACTGATATTTTATACTTTCCTACAATCTCCAAACTGACCGGTTAAAACTCAACATGCGAATATCCCAAATTCAGTAACATGTTTATAATTTCGCAACCTTGATTGTAATATCACCCAAACTGATGTCTAAACTCAAAATTAACATGCACTAACTAAATTTAGTTAAATTCATTTAAAATAATAGTAATTATGAGTAAAGAAATCCCCACCTCGATTCCGAGCTAGGTGTTTGTTCGAAGGGCCGACTGGCTTGACTTTAGGGCTCGAACAACCCCAAATTCTTAGGCTCTCGCTCACCTACACATGAACAGGCCCCAATCGTGCCTAATTCACGCCCAAACTCACAAAATTCGAACTCTAAAATAGACCCAAATTGCACTTACTAACATGAGATTGAATTGCGTGTTTGTAGTTGCGAATTTTTACTCCAATTTATAGAAGATGGAAATAACTAGGAGCTAAATTGCATGGCCATACCTGGGCACGTGTTCGTGGCCCAATTTGTCGCCCAAAATCCTCCATAAACATGGTGCATATGTTCCGATTCCAGCCCAAATTTGCACCAAACGCTTACCAACTTGTGGGCGTGGTCGAATGGGGGAGTTTTGCAGGTTGGAGTGGCAAAAATTCTCGGGTTTTGAGCATGAAAGCCATGTGTATGGTGGAGAGGAGGAGCAAGAAAATGAAGCAGAGCAGAGAGGAGAGAGAGAAAGAGGGATCTCAGGGAGGGCATCGCGACAGGGGAGAAAGAGAAAAGGGGGACGTGCGTAATTACTAAAATACCCCTCCCTCTT
>JAKOGI010001894.1:97500-165000 GCA_029747015.1 Carnegiea gigantea
ACTTACAAAGGAAAGAAACTGAAAGGCAACCTAGAAGAAAACTAAGTGCACTACTTAAAACAAAACTAAAACAAAAACTACCAAAACTACCACTAAAAATATATGCAAAGCAAAAACAAACAAACACTCACCAAACGAAAACCGAAAAAAGCATGCATCATACACCCAATATAATAACTAACTCCCCCATGCTTGAATCACACATTGCCCTCAATGTGGGCACATCATAATAAAAAGGGAAAAGGGAGTAGCAGAAATCAGAATCAGAGATGAGGAGGTAGAGGAAGATGGGGTGGTTGTCTATATGAGATATGCTAATCTCGCCAGGTCTCTATATGTATGCTATTTAAGTTCTAAAAAGTGACTCATACCACCTCTAGCAAACAACCGATGAATATCATCCAACATTCCCAATCGGGCCGATAAATCCTCATCATAGTATCTAGTCGCTACTACTACACGTTCATTCAAATAGTTATACCTAGCAATATGATCAGGATTAGTCAATCCAAGAGGGTGAAGAACGTTACCTCTAGCATGCGCATTAGTTGATGTTCTAGATGTTCTTTGAGGTCCGGGTGGTGCTTGAGTTGATGAGCCAATCTCCTTAGTGCTCCTCTACCTTTTGTTTGGTGCCATGGTTACAAAACTTAACCAAAAACAAAACTAAAGCCAAAAGTAAGAACTAAAACCTAGAAAATTGAAGAAAATAAGTAAAAATGTGAAGAATTAGAGAGAGAGAAGGATAGGTATGGTGGATGAATGAGGGTGAGATGAATTTTGAAGAAGAAGAAAAAAAAAGATGAGAATTTGTGGATGAAATGGAGAGATTAAGTGAAAAGAAGGAATTTGGTGTGAAAATGAAGAAAAAATGGAGAAGATTGGAGGGAGATTGAAGGTTTTGGGTATGGAGGTTTTAGAGAGAGAAAAGGGAGGAAGAGAGAGAAAGCGTCAAAGTTTGAAGAAGAGATGAAATGAGGGGAAGGGAAATGGGCATCGCGGTCAAAAACCTAGATCCCGACCCGCAGCAGCCCACCACGGACCATGGGGCTCACCACGGACGGCCCGTAGTGTCTACTAGACCAAAAAATGTTTTTCTGGTTTGGCATCCTACAAACCATGGGTCTGGGGCTTTGGCTGTAGTGCCAAACATTTTATTCATAAACATATTTTTTTTTCCTATTTTTAGTTTGGTTTTTTTATGTTTTTTTTCTTTTTTTTTTTCAAAGTCTTATTCTCACTCTCTTTTTTCTATCAAACTACAAAAACAAAAAAACTAAGGAAAATGGAAAAGGAAAAAGAAAAATAAGAAAGAACTTGGGTTGCCTCCCAAGAAGCACTCTTTTAAGGTCAAGAGCTTGATCCTTGTTCTAGGCTTGGTCGGATCACCTTTATCACGAACCATAAAATCGAACTTCTGCAGTTGAAGGTACCATCTTAGCAATTCTGGCTGCAGGTCCTTTGTTTTCATAACTTGGTGCCACAACACACCATTCACATACAAAATAAACCGCTCTCTTGGCCCATCAGATGGGCTACCGTCTACTTGCTCAACCCTTACGTCAAACTCGACATCAAAACCTTCCAATTGGGGCATAGAATGAACAACTCGAGCAAACCTACAACACTCACTCATCGAAGAATCATTAGAGACAGGGGCCTTAACATCGGGTTTGTTAGGTGGCATAGGAGCAGAGAACTCCACCTTAACATACTCTTGGTCAGGGTCCTCACATGAAATCCATTCATAACCAAGAGGATCTTCATCATGCAAGACATCCTCCATATCATATTCAGGAGAAAGGGGTAATGCATCGAATATAAAAGAATGAGGAGAAACCGTACCCTTCTTCCTATGACTAAACACAGCAAACCTCCCCTCTACCTCAAAAGAAATATAGCCCTCTCTCACATCAGTATGGCAACTAGCTGTCGCCAAAATGGGCCTACCTAGGATAATTTGGGCATCATCAATTTCAGGTATGTCTACTACAATGAAGTCTTCTAAAACCCAAATGTCTCCTATATTGACAAGCACATCTTCTAACCTGCCTATGGGCTGTGTTACAGAACCATCAGCCAACTGTAGTGAAAAGGGGTGGCTAGTAACAGTCCTCGGTGTAGCTTATAAAATAAAGAGTAAGGCATTATGCTGATACTTACACCTCAATCACATAGCCCTCTTTTAATTTCTACCTTTCCTACAATGTATGGGATAGAAAAACTACCTGGGTCAGGAAGCTTAGGGGGAAAAATGGTGGGGATCTGAATAGAATCATTCTCTACAAATGTGGCAGTCTTGCCACTATGGTTACTCTCCTTAGTACCAACCATGGTTATCTCTCTACCCTCTTCCTTAGGTACTTTCTCAAAGTCAGTTAGGTCCCCTTCATCCTCTTTCATGGTGACACAGTTACAATGCTCACGAGGATTGGTTTTAGGCTTACTAGGAGTTTATCTGGGGGTGCAGATGAAAAAGCAGCTTTCTAGGCAATCTGGGTCTCTAACATCCTATTGTGAGTTGCAAGCACATCAACCTTGGTGGCTAATTGCTAAATGTAGTTATCTTGTTTCTGTTGTGCCATAAGCATGTTTTCCATCATTAACTCTAAATTTAACTTTTGGGGTATCTGAGAAGGGAATGGGGGTCTTTGAAAACCAGGGGGTACTCTAGCATTCATGGGGGGCATAGTCACAGGGTTTGGATTTAACCTACAAGAGAGATTCGGGTGATTCTTCCAACTTAGATTATAGGTATTAGAGTAAGGGTCATTGGTCGGTCTTGGGTTGAAATATTAAGCATAGTTAGCTTTATCGAGACCCTGGGAAAAGGGCTCCCAACAAGATAGTGCAAAGATGTATGCTCAATTGAACCACAAATCTCACATGGGGGAGGGGCACTATAGTTTACAGCATTAACATTCAGTTGGTCCAGTCGTTTAGTCATAGCATTTACTTTAGCAGAAAGTAAACTAAAAGCATCAACTTTAAGCTCACCTCTAACCCGCCTGGGTTGGGCTTGTTTAGTGGAGCCATCTCCTCAATAAGGTTATAGGCTTTATCCTCGGTCTTGCTCATTAAAGTCCCTCCTGCCACCGCATCAATAGTGGACCTCACAGCTTGGGTCACACCGTTAGAAAAGGCCTAGATAATCATCCAGCACTGAAGACCATGATGGGGCCACAAACGCAGTAAATCTTTAAAACGCTCCCAGGCTTTATAGAGCGTCTCATCCTCTTTTTGCAGAAAGTTGGTGATTTGATTTCTCAGGCTCGCTGTCCTGCTAGGAGGGAAGAATTTAGCGAGAAAAACTCTTGTCAATTCGTCCCAAGTAGTTATGCAACCAGACAACAAAGAATGCAACCAAGCCCTCGCTTTATCCCTCAATGAGAAAGGAAATAAGCGCAAGCAAATCGCAGCATTGAAGACTCCGTTTAACTTTAGCGCATCGCACACCTCTAAAAAGACCAAGAGGTGTAGATTCGGGTCTTCCAAAGGATTTTCGCCGAACTAAGATTACTGCACGATGGAAATAAGTGCTGGCTTGAGTTCAAAGTTATTGGCATCTACAGCAGGTCGAGCTATGCTTGAGGTGATCCCTTGGACTCCGGCAGTAACAAAATCACAAAGGGTCCTTCTTTCTTCACCCGCCATGCTTGAATTCCTTCTTGCTTCGCGTCTTTGTTCTTCGATCCTTTGCTTTTTCCTCCTTAAGTGAAAAGTCCTCTCAATTTCTGGATCGGGCTCGTACAAAATCAGACTTGGCATAGACTAAAAAAATTCCTGCAAGCACTTTCACCAACACTACCAGCGTAATTAAACAGGAAAAAGAAAAATAACAAGAAAACTAAACAAAGCAAAACAATAAAAATATTTAGTCACGTTCTTAAGACAATGCTCAATAGTTAGCAATTTAGTGCCCGGCAACGGTGCCAAAAACTTGATTAACACTGTCGCAAGCGCACGGGTGTTTGTAGTATAGATAAAGGTATTGTTCCACAAGGACTAAAGTGATCTATCAAGCCTAGTCTTGTCAGAATATGCTAAGCAAAAGTCAATTTCAAGTGGATTTGATTAACTACTGTAAATAAACTTGTTTAAATCAATAAAAGAAAAACGTCTAGAAATTTTTGTAGTCATGGAGGAGAATTGGATCAAAATGAATAAACATGAGCTATTCTCTAATTGGTTAATTCCGAGGAATTGTAATCTTGTCAAGAAACTTGATATATTCTTTCGAAATCAATCAAATTTGCCTAAACTAAGCAAATATCATTCTTTCAAACTAATTTGACTTAATCCAAGTTTAATATATTCGATTACTTACTAGCCCTCCTAACATATAAATCTCTCTTTCGAGATGAAGTTATGCTATGTCTATTCAAGCAGTCCAACAATCAAATGTCGTGTTTCAAATGTTCACTCAATTGTTTCAATCGTGCAGGCAAATTTTGGCCAAAAATCAACTCACAACATATCAAACACTAAAAATAAACCAAGAAGGAGGGATGCACCTAGGATTCAAATGCACAACAAGCTCCTCAAGCTCAGCAAAAGGATGGCACATCACAAGCAAGAATATCAATCAACAGAAGCCCCAACTAGTGTTTAAATCAACGCAATGCAAGATAAGATGAACGTCTTCAAAGAAGTATAAGACAAGCCTTACATCAAACATAATCACCCTAAAGAACATCACAACATGACATGAAAGCACATAGAGAAGAGTAGAGCTAAATTGACCGGTAGAATCTCACTTTGGGGAAATATGGATCACTCCTTCTCATGTGTTTAAAATGTAACATGGGTTCACTCAAAACTCAATCCAAAGGTGCCATTTACTATAAGAATGTCAAAACTCTTAAATTTTCTACCAAAAAATACAAAATTGACATGACAATCAAGAGAGCTTTAAATGGATTGTAACTTGGTATGGCAATGGGTTTTAGACATGACCCAAATTACAAGGTATGGGTCCATCTTGCCAAACCCAATGGGTCTGGGTCCAGGTCCCAAAAAATAAATGAGTTTAGGTCCAGGTGGACCGGACCCAAACCCGACTCATTATTATCCCTAGGTGTAATATAGGCTCAAGGATAAAGAGAAGGAGGTGGACAAATGAAGTTAGGCAAAGTAGAGCTAATAGCAAGCAGCTAAGGAGTAACAAACAAGGGCAAATAAATCATAAAACGCACCAGCACGCCCAATCCTAATGATACAATGAATGCACGTCCTACGAACCAAAGAGGAAATGAGTCGATAAGAAAGAACTCAAGCTATTCATAAGATGTCGATGCCAATCACTTATTCACTTTTCCAATTTTTTTCAATTTTTTCTCTTTTTTCATTTTTTCTTTATTTTTTCCTTTTTTTAACTTTCTTTTTGAGCATAGAATGATAAAATTGACTAATGAAAGGCAATGGAATGTACAAATGTCAAACTTATTTCAAATACATATGAACACAATCCAAACAAAAGGGGGATGCTCCTAATGGGCGATGCTATCAACCCCTTTTCAAGCCAACATACTAAGAAAATGTACTCAAAATGATGCTCCGTAGGCTTGGCTTAAGGATAAGTAAAATGTTTGTATGGCTAAGGGATAATATGAAGGGATCACAATAAGAAAAGTGTCCTATGCTTAAAGAGGTTAGCAAAGCAAGCAAGTCACTCAGGGTAGGTTATTTGGTAATGTGGCAAAAATTACCAAAGAAAGAATGCCTCTATCACATTATCAAAATACAAATGCTAATGTAGCTTTGAGCAACCATGGTCTCATCTAGCTAATGAAGTGCTAAAGACTCCAAAGGGTGTTCTCAATCAAGGCAAGAGCCAAAACAAGAGATATTCCCAAAACTTTAAAAAATATGTTTTCGCACCAAAGGGGTCATACATCAAAACTCAATCAACCTCATGAAAACTACCACGCCTAGAGAATCCTTATTAGAGTTTTGTTTTCTTTTTTGCTTTTTTTAGGAAATGCAAACCTAAACATGCTCTTAAAATGAACTACATGCAAAACTAATGCCATTTTAAAAATGTGCTTAAACTAATAGGTAAAACATGCAAAATAACACTTCCCCATGTTTAGGTACTATAATGCCCTTAGTGCAAACATGTAAATGCAACAAAAGACCAAAGGAAAAAAGCGATTATACAAAGTCACACATCTAAAAATCAACAAACAAAGGAAAGAAGAATGAGAAGGAAAGAGAAAGAATCTTGGGTCTCCTTCCAAGCAATGCCTCTTTAAGCTCTCTAGCTAGACACTACAATGATCATTGTTGCATAATTATATTTAGTTTTGATGATAACAAATCCAAGTGTAACATATTTGTCTAAGTAATGTTGTTCCAAACAAGCTCTCCAAACAGGGCCTACACTGTTGTTTGTAATATTCGTATTAACCTGGATGCTAAATGTTGAGAACAAGTCTTAGGAACAGGTTCCAAGCTTTAGTGATACAAGATTAGCAAACAACAAATCTCGCCAAACAGTTGGCTAAGTCTTAAAGAACAAGTTCTTACATTCAGCTATACAAGATCACCCGAGGAATCAAGGTGACCAAGGTGTTTGGAGCAGCATATTTATTCTTGACAAGATGACTGATTCTTACAACAAGAAGTCTTGGTTTGGTTTAGTTTTTATCTTTTAGACTCTTGTTAATATGCCAATCTTGAAAGTCTCAATTTAACACTTCTTAAAACGGTTTTTGACATTTGCTTTGGAACACCAATTTCCAAACAACCCTGCAAAATAGGGTGCCTAAGGTGTTCCTGAAACTGCAGCAGCCTCGACTGACTGTTTTACCAGTAAATTTCCTTTGGTTGGGTGCCA
Organism: Carnegiea gigantea; assembly: GCA_029747015.1. Taxonomy (NCBI): domain Eukaryota; kingdom Viridiplantae; phylum Streptophyta; class Magnoliopsida; order Caryophyllales; family Cactaceae; genus Carnegiea; species Carnegiea gigantea. The sequence continues at coordinate 104,339 of JAKOGI010001894.1, forward strand.
GCTCTAAAGGATCTTTTTATGAAATCCTAGGCTAACTAATTAAGTTCTAAAAAGGATTATTTTTGATTTGAAAAAGATTGCAAAACCGTTTTTGCTAAGGATCTCTTTTCAAAATTCTTATCCCTTATTTTTAGGCCGTGATTGATTTCAAATTTGGAACCGAAATCTTTATCCTTTTTTTTGGGCTAAATCTGCACAGCTATATTTAGTGGGTAATTAGTTTTTATCCCTTGAAAAATCAAATTCCCTTATTTTAGTAAAATCTTATCTTCTCTAGCCGTTGGGAATCTTATTTGAAGAAACTCCCTAAGCTGCTAATATTAGAAGATTTTGTTATCCTTTTTGAAAGTATTAGCCGTTGGGTTTGTGTGTTTAAATAATGAAATCTTCTCTCCTATTTAGATATCCGGTTTTTACACAAGAAGTAAGAGATTTCCAAAAGCTGCATTTCAAAGAGAAAAACCGTGACAGGCTTGTGCTTAACTGAGCTTTCAATATATTGGCATAATAGGACTTCATTGTACCTTACATCTGCTTAAGTCAGAAGCACCCCCAGTAAGGTGTTTTGTACCCCTGTTCTCAGATCAGAAAGTGAGTGAGAGTGTCCATAGTCGAGTGGACTTTGGACGTGTCCAATATAGTGTGATTGGACGTGGTGTAACCTGTCTTAGGGAAGAAGGTTACGTGGGTTACAAGTTGTAACAAGGAGTGTTACTTTTGTAACGTGTTCAGCCCGTTAGTGAAGTGGTTAAATTCTACACGAGGTAGGTTGTGGTTTTTCACACCTCAGTTGGGCTAGAGGTGTTTTCCACATAAAAATTGTGTGTGCTTTATTTCCGCATTTATTACTTTGAATTTTGCTACTGAACCAATTGGGAACAACCGCTGCAAACAAGGCTTAAGGTTGTTTGTGATTTACAAACAGTCTCTGCAATCAAGTGCTACGGCTGTTTGTCAGTTATTTGGCGAAAATCGGCCACCACAATTCACCCCCCTCTTGTGGTTGTGTACTCTTGGAATTCAACAAGTGGTATCAGAGCGGGTTCTCTTTCAAAAGGCTAACACCTTGAGAGATCCGTGAAGATGAGTGCACCACAAGGGATACTTGAGGGTCAATCCATTACTCGACCTCCTTACTTCAATGGCCAACACTATAGTTGGTGGAAAAACAGGATGGAGAACTACATACAAGCAGAGGATTACGGGTTATGGATGCTCATCAAGAACGGGCCCCTTGTTCCCACGAAAGTGCTTGAAGATGGAAAGAAGGTTCCCAAGGAACCCGTAGAGTTTGATGCTGAGGATTACAAGAAGATGGAAAAGAATGCCAAGGCCAAGAAACTATTATACTTTGGCCTAGGACCCGATGAATATACTCGCATTTCAGAATGTGAGTCAGCTCAGGAAATATGGAATGCCTTGCAAGTAGCTCATGAAAGAACAAGTCAAGTTAAACAATCACGCATTGAGCTACTCATGAGGCAATATGAGCTGTTTGACATGGGTGATCGTGAGAATGTGATGGACATGTATACTCGCTTTACTCACATAACAAACGAATTAAGATCTCTGGGAAAATCCTTCACCACTGAAGAGTTGGTAAAGAAAATCCTAAGGATTTTGCCTCATTCATGGGAAGCCAAGGTGACAGCCATTTAGGAGGCCAAAGACATGAACAAGATCACCCTAGATGAGCTGATCGGAAATCTTCAAACGTATGAACTGAGAAAAAACTCTCTACAGAAGGAGGAGGCTAAGAAAGACCGAGGGCTTGCTATAAAAGCCTTGGAAGATGATGATTCAGATCTTGAAGAAGAAGAGATGGCAATGATTACTCAGAAATTCAAGAAGCTCTTCCAGAAAGTAAAAGAGAACAATAAAAGGAAGGACTTCAGCAAAGGCAGAAACACCCCCCGAGAACAGTTCTCTGGGTGTGTCAAGTGTGGCAAATCTGATCATATTGTGAAGAACTGTCCACTACTTCGAGAAGAGCAAGAGCACGAACACCCTAGGAAACAAGGCAGGAAACAAGGTGTAAACAGTTCGAGAAAACGATTCTCGAAAGCAATGCTTGCTGCTTGGGGTGATTCTTCCGAGGATGAAGAAACTGAAACTGAAGAAGGTGCTGTAGCTCTCATGGCGCAAAGTGACACAGATTCAGATGACGAGTCAACAAACAGCCTAACTGATCTCAAGAACAAGGTACGTGGTCTCAATAAAGCAACTCTAGAAGAACTTCTGTACAGTTTAATGGATACCTGTGCTGATTTGACAAAGAAAGTCCGTGATCTAGAGCTTGAAAATGAGACCCTTAAAAATGAAAAACTGGGCTTATATGAAAATATTAACATGCTCAAGAAAAACCTCTTTATAAAAGAGGGAGATTATTCTCGAGTGGAGGAAAAACTCCTTGAGGTGGAAGGAATGGTTGCGTCTTTGCTCGAGGAGAACAAGAGCTTGCATACTAATATAGAAAAACTGGAAACCGAGCTTGTCACAACCAAGCGTTGGAACAAGTCCTCAAGAGCATTGGAGTGGCTAAACACTCATCACAGCCAAAACAAAAGAGGACTAGGATTTAAGCCCAAACAAACCGTTTACCCTGCAAACAGAAAGTATGTTGGATTACCTGAAAACATTGTTTGCTTTCACTGTGGTAAAACGGGTCACTATCGATACACTTGTCCTTCAAGAAGGTATGCTATTAAACAAAATGAAGGTTATGTAAAACAAGTCTGGATTAGGAAAGATGAGCTTTACCTATCTAAAAGAATGGGACCCAAGTGGATCTGGGTTCCCAAAACTAACCCTTGATTTGTTTTGCAGGCTGAAGTGAGAGAGAACAACCCAGCAAACAACCCAGCAAACAGGCTAAGATACAACCTGGCAAACAGCCCAGAGAACAACCTTGAAAACAGGCAGCTATGGTATGTTGATAGTGGGTGTTCGAGGCATATAACTGGTGAAAAATCCAATTTTCTCTCACTTACAGCTTCGGATGGTGGGAGTGTGGCATTTGGAAACGGCAAGTCTGGGACAATTGTCGGTATAGGTAAGATTGGTGAGTCCCACTCCCACTCGATTGAAAATGTATACTTAGTTGATGGTTTGAAGCATAATTTACTTAGTGTGTCCCAACTGTGTGATAAAAACAACCTAGTAGTGTTCTCATCAACACATTGCTTGGTTGTAAACTCAAACACAGGAGATGTCATATTAAGGGGGAAGCGACACAAAAATGTTTACAAAGTATGTATTTCCACACTTCCCCAAAACAATCTGATTTGTTTGAGTGCCTTGAATGATGATGTAATGCTCTGGCACAAGAGACTAGGTCATGCAAGTCTATCTCTTCTGAACAAACTTGTTTCTAAAGACCTAGTTGTTGGACTACCTTCCATCAAATTTAATGATGACAAGGTATGTGAAGCTTGTGCAAAAGGCAAACAAGTCAGATCTTCTTTTAAATCGAAAAAGTGTGTAAGCACTATCCGACCTCTAGAATTATTATACATTGATCTGTGTGGTCCAATGAGGATAGCAAGTAGAGGTGGGAAGAGGTATGTGCTTGTTGTAGTGGATGATTACTCTCGATTTACTTGGACCATGTTTTTGGCATCCAAAGATGAAACCTTTGAGAATTTTATTGCCTTTCTCAAAAAGGTTGAAAAGAGAGTAGGACACTCTTTAATTAGCTTGAGATCTGATCATGGTACTGAATTTGAAAATGCAAGTTTTATTAACTATTGTAATGAACATGGTGTTGATCATAACTTCTCAGCTCCAAGAACACCCCAACAAAATGGGGTGGTTGAGCGCAAAAATCGCACCCTAGAAGACATGACTAGAACAATGCTTATTGCTAGTGGTCTTCCTAGGAATTTCTGGGCAGAAGCATTAAACACCTCATGTTACATTATAAATAGATGCATGATCAGATCTATTTTGAACAAAACTCCTTATGAACTATTCAAAGGCAGAAAACCCAACATTACGCACCCGAGAACATTTGGTTGTAGGTGTTTTGTGCATAATAATGGGAAGGATGTCTTAGGAAAGTTTGATCCTAGGAGTGATGAGGCAATATTTCTTGGTTACTCCTCTCACAGTAAGGCTTACAAAGTGTTTAGCAAAAGAACCTTATGTGTTGAGGAAAGTGTGCATGTGCTTTTTGATGAATCTAACTCGTTGAGTGAGAATGATGCACAGGAGGAAGAATTTGAATTAGGTCTCGTTCGAAAAGAAGTGTTGCTCCAAGATAGACAAGGTAAGAACACCATGGAGAAAACAACTCCTGAAGGTGTTCCTCAGAACGACAGGCAAGGTGAGAACCAAACAGGGGGAAACACCGCTGAACCCTGTTCGGGACAACACCAGTCAGGTTCCTCAGGAACAGGCTCAGGCACTGATTGTGAGCCTGATTCTCCAAGTGTTCCAGTTAGAGTAGAGCATGTGTCTGTGGATCCACTTACTCCACGGGCATGGAAGCACCAACGTTCGCACCCTCTTGAGCAAATTTTGTCTGATATTAATACTGGAGTGCAAACTAGGTCAAAGCTTAAGAATTTTTGTGCATTCTATGCGTTTCTCTCTAACATTGAGCCAAAGAATGTGAATGAAGCTCTTGCAGATTTAGATTGGGTCACAGCAATGCAAGAAGAACTTCATCAATTTGAAAGGAACAAAGTATGGCACCTTGTACCTCGACCTGCAGATAGAACAATCATTGGAACCAAGTGGGTGTTCCGAAACAAACTTGATGAGTCAGGAACAGTCACCAGGAACAAGGCACGGCTGGTGGTTCAAGGGTACAATCAGGAAGAAGGGATTGATTACGAAGAAACCTTTGCACCAGTTGCTAGAATTGAGGCTATTCGTATCCTAATAGCCTTTGCAGCCCATATGGAGATCAAGCTATATCAAATGGACGTGAAAAGTGCATTTCTAAATGGATACCTTAAGAAAGAGGTGTATGTCAAACAACCCCCTGGTTTTGAAAACAATGAATTTTCTGATCATGTTTTTCAACTTGATAAAGCTCTTTATGGTCTAAAACAAGCTCCTAGAGCTTGGTATGAACGCTTGTCAAGCTTTTTACTTGAAAATGATTTTAGAAGAGGCAAGGTAGACAATACCTTGTTTCTAAAATCTAAGGGGGAACATTTGTTGGTTGTCCAAGTATATGTCGATGATATTATATTTGGTGCAACTCATCATGATCTATGTAATGATTTTTCAAAAATGATGAGGAGTGAGTTTGAAATGAGCATGATGGGTGAGCTTAACTTTTTCTTAGGCTTACAAATCAAGCAAATTTCAAACGGCACCATGATCCATCAACAAAAGTATATCAAGGAACTACTTAAGCGTTTTGGAATGGAGTCGGCCAAGCCCATAGATACTCCCATTTCTCCTTCAACCAAGTTGGTAATAGATGATGGGAGCCCCTCAGTTAAGGAGAAACTCTATAGAGGCATGATAGGGTCACTCTTATACCTCACCGCTAGTAGACCTGACATTGTTTTCAGTGTTGGTTTATGTGCCCGTTTTCAGTCTTGCCCTAAAGAGACTCATCTTAGGGCTGTTAAACGGATACTAAGATATTTAAAGCATACACCTGATTTAGCTCTATGGTATCCTAGAGGTTGCAATTTTGTTCTTGTTGGATATGCTGATGCTGACTATGCAGGCTTCTTGGTTGATAGGAAAAGCACCTCAGGTATGGCTCATTTCCTTGGACCTTGTTTGGTATCTTGGGCAACCAAGAAAACAACATTCAGTTGCCATGTCCACAGCAGAAGCTGAATATGTTGCAGCTGCTTCATGTTGTGCTCAATTGCTGTGGATAAGACAACAACTCAAGGACTTTTGTGTTGACACTGGATGCATTCCTATCTTTTGTGATAACACTAGTGCAATTAACATTACCAAAAATCCGTGTCGACATAAAAGAACAAAACATATTGACATTCGACATCATTTCTTGAGAGATAATGTTGAAAAGGGTTTGATTTCAATGAATTTTTGTACCACAGAAAATCAAATTGCTGATATATTCACTAAGGCACTAGGTAGAGATCAATTTGAGAGAAATAGACTTGAACTAGGTTTGGTGAAAACAACCTAAGAAACCTGTTCTCTCCCCCTGTTCGCAACTCTTATATGCTGCGGATGCAATTTGTCCATAGCAATGTTTGCAGTCGAATCTTTGTGCTATTTGAATATATATATAGATTGCAGAATGCAGATGCGTGTTAAAAGCCAACATGATTGGGCATGTTACTCTTATTACCGATGATTCGTATTCAAGAAGCAGCAAGAACAGGTATGTTCCTTGATTGTCAAATATGTGTAGCTAGTGTTTAAATGTTTTAAATTACACGCCTTCCCGAGGATAGAGTGGCGGCTACTTATGGCAAACACCCGTTGTAACGGGAAGATCTTTAAAAGATCTTGTCGTCTTCTCACCCTTTAAATTTGCCAATCTTTACCTCTCTCTTATATCTTTTCTCTTTTCTCTCGAGTACCCGGCAAATCTCCTTCTCTCAAACCCTAACCCTTCTCAAATTCTTGCTCAAATGGCTTCAATCGAAGGCTCTGGAAGTTCTGCTTCTTCAATCAGGGGAAGGAAGCCATTCGAATCAGCCTCAGGAACAAGTCCTGACCTTGTTGTCTTCACGCCGTTTTTAATGGCGATTCTAGAAGGTAAACCCTCTAGTCCTCCTCGCCCAATTAGCTTCAAACCCTTCCGGTTTTTGAAGAGTGTCGGACTAAAATCAGTAGGCTTGGGGTTGAAAGACATTCCCTACAATTTTGGTTGGGAATTGGTGGTATTTGAGGGATCAACTATTTACCCCCCTTTTGAAAAGAACTCTGCCAAAGTTAGGAAATCTGGTGAAAATCTTGGGTCTAAAGATGAAGTCTTTGAGTCCCCTGTCGACTTCTCTGAGTTTGTTGAGCCCTGTTCTTTTGGGCTGTTCCCTGAAAAGGAAACGATTGCTAAAACAGGGTCTGAATCCCTCAATTTTGTGTGTAAGGAGGACCAAAGGGATGATCTGAGGGGAAGTTCTGAGGAAAGATCCTTGGAAACAGGGGGAAGCCATGGTGGAAACATTTCCCCTGCTGAGCCTTAAACCAGAGAGAAAAGAAAAAGGGTTAAGATGGTGGCTAGGCGTAGCAGAACGCCTAGATCAAGGCCACAAACAAGGCCTCAACCCTCAAAAGCCTCAGCCCCATCTCCTCCAAAATCTGCTAAGCCCACGCGCAAATCTGCAAGAATTGCCTTCTACTCCACTCCTAGAACCACAAAATCTTCCACTCCAGTCATTGAGCAAATTTCTTCCTCTTCTTCTTCTGCGGGATTCTCGGATTCTGATTCTGAGAACACCCCCTTTAAACAGGGGACCCCGGTGTTCTCCGAGTCCACCGAAGAACAAACTCCTCCTCCTAAGAAAACCACTCTCCCTGCCGTTAAGTCTTCTCCTCCAACAGCCCCTCCCAAGAGAAAGACCTTCACCCCTTCTCTCTCCAAATCAGCTACACCTAAGACTACCTCTTCTGCTCCTCCCCTCAAAAGAGCGAAAAAGACCACTACCTCCCCTTCTTCTACCAAGGTTGCGCATCTGCTCAAGCGCAACATAGTGAGGGGGAAGATAGTGAAAGTTCCCTTTTTCCAGGAACATGGGTTAGAGGTGTTCCTGCAGAAACTGAGAGCCCAGCAGTGGTTGGATCTCTTTGCAAACACCGAGTTGGGGTGTTCTGGACCAGAGTTGGCTGAATTCTATGCCAACTGTGCTGTCACCGAAGGAGCGGTGACAAGCACCATTGGTGATAAAGAAGTACAATTTGATGCCCGCTCTCTGGGTGACATTTTGGGTGTCCCCTCACATGGTTTTGATGTGTATGTGAGGAAGGATAAGTCTGTCTTAGGGACAGCCAGGCTGCTCGAGCTTTCACAGCGGTTAAGTCAAAACCAGGGTCTGCAAACACCCACCTCTGTGAAGAAGGGTGACATGACCCCCCTGCATCAATTGCTCTTCATGTTCGTTATTAGGAACATAATTCCAAGGGGTCAGGGTCGCAATCTGGCTGATGCCCTAGATCAGTGCCTGGTGGATCTATTGGACAGGGAGGAACCTATTAACCTTCCTACCCTTATGATTCGCCATATTGCGCGTATTACAAACACTACTCGGGCACATGATCTTGGATATGGCTTTCTACTGACGAAAGTCTTTGAGCATTTTGGGATAGAGCTCAAAAAGAAGGTGGCTGCCTAAATCATTGATGAGATAAAGACAAGCACCCTTATGGGGTGCGGCTATGCTTTGGCCGAGGGCTCTGCCTCCAAACAGGGCACCAGACCACCTCGCCCTGTTCCTGGCCGTTCCTCAGGGAAACTTGAGGATGTTCTTCAAGATAATTCTCGGCTCAAGGAAGAGCTCTCTGCTCTCAAAGCTGCCTTAGATGGAGAGAAGGCCCTCTCTGCCAAATGCCATTAAGACCTCCTGGCCCTTCTCTCTTCTCTTGCTCCCAAAATCCCTTCTCCACAGTCACCATCACCCACTGCTCCCTAATTCTGTCGGATGTTTCCTCATGTTTTCTTCCCTCTCCCTTTATGTTTTTGTTTGGTATTGTATATCTCTGGGCTGTTAATGAAATCTCTTGTTGTTGCCAACACCATGTGATTGCCCGTTGTTTATGCTTTTTAATGATGCCAAAAGGGGGAAGATGTCTGACCATATGACTTCCATATGACTTGCTCTATGACCTAGCACCTAGTGTGGATCCCTATCAGCATTGTTTAAAGTTTTAAAGTTTTTTTTAATTTTTGCCAATATGGTCACTTGGTTTGTCATCATCAAAAAGGGGGAATTTGTTGCATAATTATATTTAGTTTTGATAATAACAAATCCAAGTGTAACATATTTGTCTAAGTAATATTGTTCCAAACAAGCTCTACAAACAAGGCCTACACTGCTGTTTGTAATATTCGTATTAACCTGGATGCTAAATGTTGAGAATAAGTCTTAGGAACAGGTTCCAAGCTTCAGTGATATAAGATCAGCAAACAACAAATCTCGCCAAACAGTTGGCTAAGTCGTAAGGAACAAGTTCTTACATTCAGCTATACAAGATCACCCAAGGAATCAAGGTGACTAAGGTGTTTGGAGCAGCATATTTATTCTTGACAAGATGACTGATTCTTATAAGAAGAAGTCTTGGTTTGGTTTAGTTTTTATCTTTTAGACTCTTGTTAATATGCCAATCTTGAAAGTCTCAATTTAACACTTCTTAAAACGGTTTTTGACATTTGCTTTGGAACACCAATTTCCAAACAACCCTGCAAACAGCGTGCCTAAGGTGTTCCTAAAACTGCAGCAGCCTCGACTGACTGTTTTACCAGTAAATTTCCTTTGGTTGGGTGCCAGCTCTAAAGGATCTTTTTATGAAATCCTAGGCTAACTAATTAAGTTCTAAAAAGGATTATTTTTATTTGAAAAAGATTGCAAAACCGTTTTTGCTAAGGATCTCTTTTCAAAATTCTTATCCCTTATTTTTAGGCCGTGATTGATTTCAAATTTGGAACCGAAATCTTTATCCTTTTTTTGGGCTAAATCTGCACAGCTATATTTAGTGGGTAATTAGTTTTTATCCCTTGAAAAATCAAATTCCCTTATTTTAGTAAAATCTTATCTTCTCTAGCCGTTGGGAATCTTATTTGAAGAAACTCCCTAAGCTGCTAATATTAGAAGATTTTGCTATCCTTTTTGAAAGTATTAGCCGTTGGGTTTGTGTGTTTAAATAATGAAATCTTCTCTCCCATTTAGATATCCGGTTTTTACACAAGAAGTAAGAGATTTCCAAAAGCTGCATTTCAAAGAGAAAAACCGTGACAGGCTTGTGCTTAACTGAGCTTTCAATATATTGGCATAATAGGACTTCATTATACCTTACATCTGCTTAAGTCAGAAGCACCCCCAGTAAGTTATTTTGTACCCCTGTTCTCAGATCAGAAAGTGAGTGAGTGTGTCCATAGTCGAGTGGACTTTGGACGTGTCCAATATAGTGTGATTGGACGTGGTGTAACCTGTCTTAGGGATGAAGGTTACGTGGGTTACAAGTTGTAACAAGGAGTGTTACTTTTGTAACGTGTTCAGCCCGTTAGTGAAGTGGTTAAATCCTACACGAGGTAGGTCGTGGTTTTTCACACCTCAGTTGGGCTAGAGGTGTTTTCCACGTAAAAATTGTGTGTGCTTTATTTCCGCATTTATTACTTTGAATTTCGCTCCTGAACCAATTGGGAACAACCGCTGCAAAAAAGGCTTAAGGTTGTTTGTGATTTACAAACAGTCTCTGCAATCAAGTGCTACGGCTGTTTGTCAGTTATTTTGCGAAAATCGGCCACCACAATTCACCCCCCTCTTGTGGTTGTGTACTCTTGGAATTCAACAATCATCCCTTAGAGAGAGGGGAAAATGATGGGACTATGAAGGGAAATCACAAATACTCAAGGCTGATTCCAAAAGCTAAACTAAGCTAACTAAAATCAAAGTTGAGTTTAAGTGAGATCACGAATGAATGAATGAATGAATGAATGAATGAATGAGCGATAATCTAAATTGTTGCTTAGGTACAGAAACACCACTAAACTTGAGTTTAGGGTCCCTAACTTTTATTGGGATACAGAAACACCACTCAATTAAGTGTTAAGACTTACTTGATCACCACTTTAATCGATCAAATTAAGGATAAGTAAGTGAAGAATTTAGAGGGAATGAAAGCAAAATGCTCTCAATTCTGATTATATTCAAATATTCAAGTCATGTTTGTAAAATGAAACTAACCTAGGCCTTATACACGACCTAGGTAGCAAACTAGCTGAAATGAGTTTCCTCCCTAGGAGGGAAACATCTAAGCTAGCTTAATTAAGTGCTTAAGGCTAACCTAGTTTACATGCTTGCTTAACTTAAGCTAATTATAATCAAAATACAAAGGAAAGCAAGACAAATGATAAAACTTAATCCTAATACATGTAATTAAGCTTAACACATAAGTTTACTATGGGGAAGGGAAGAAAAGCAGTTGTAAGGGGGAACACTTTTCGGCTGACTAATCCGATTGCAAGGTGCAAAATCTCTCTTTGTTTTCTCATTGGTTGCACTTCCCAAAACCTATTTTAGCTGCCAATGATAATGTTCCTAGTCCCCTTGATGCATGATTGAAGCAAGCAAGCAAGTATTCAACTGAGGAAGCCCATGGAAGAAGGAAAAACACGCAGCAGCTTAATTGGGTTTTAGAAACAGTTTTCAGCCCGGTTTTATGCCCTTGTTTCCACCAATCAAAAGTGAGCATGATTTTAATTTCAGGCCATGGGGGAAATCCTTCGGGTGTGTACAAACCTCCTACAAAGAAATCAAGGTTAAATCATGTTTAAGTAGGAGATTTCTACTAAAATATTTTACCGTGCAGTTTCTGAGCAAAACTGACAGGCTGAACAAAATGGCCCGATCTCTTCACTTCGACTGAGCATGATTGACTTTTAATGCTTGGACCTAAAAGCTAACATCTTGAGGATCCTAAAAATGTAAAAATATCAAACTTAAGCCACAATGTAGCTTAAGAAATCATATGAACAACACCGGGTACTTTCTGGCTGTTCAACCCAGTTGCGTCAGTTTGGCTCTTTTCCAGAATGTGAGCCATTGCTTGAACTTTGGAGCTTGCATTAGACCTTAATAGACTCTTAGGACCTTCTTTAATGTCTTGGCTTAAGAGGACTCCATCATCCTCCCCTTCTTGAAAAGATTTCATCCTCCAATCAGTAAGGTAATCATCGGCTTGGTAAGCACTCAAGTCAGCTACATTAAATGTAGCTGAAACTCCATAGTCACCTGGCAAATCGACCTTATAAGCATTGTCATTAATTCTTTCAAGTACCTCAAATGGACCATCAGCTCTTGGCATTAACTTGTTCTTCCTTTTGAAGGGAAACCGTTCCTTCCTAAGGTGTATCCACACGAGGTCTCCAGGTTAAAAAAACCACCTTTCTTTTATGCTTGTTGGCTTGGGCTTCATAGGATGCATTAGTCTTCTCAATTCTGGCCTTAACTAACTCATAGAACTTCTGGATCTCTTCCACTCTAGCTGCTACATCCACACTAGGCTTTTGATCTAATGGTCTTGGAGTAAGATCAATGGGACTTAAAGGATCAATCCTATACACCACCTTAAAAGGGGATAGACTAGTAGCCTTGCTAGGAGCTTTGTTATAAGCAAATTTAGCATATGGCAAGAGCAAATCCCAAGCTTTGGCATAAGGTTTAATCAAAGCCCTTAGGAGAGTACTTAGGGTTTGATTTGTTACCTTTGTTTGCCCATCAGTTTGGGGATGGCAAGTGGCACTATACATGAGTTTAGTACCAAGTTTCTTCCATAAGATAACCCAATGACTTAAAAACTTTGTATCCCTATTAGAAACAATGGATTTAGGGATACCATGCAATCTGGTTACCTCTTTAAAGTATAACTCTGCAATATGTGTAGCATCATTGGTTTTGTTTCATGGAATGAAATGTGCCATCTTTGAAAATCTATCCACCACCAAAAATATAGAATCCTTGCCCCTTTGGGTTCTAGGCAAATCCAAATGAAGTCCATACCTACATCCACCCAAGGTAGAGTGGGAACTGGGAGGGGTGTGTATAAGCCATGGGGTAAGGTATGACTCTTGGCAGTTTGGCATGTTCTACACCTTCTCAAGATGTCTTGAACATCTTTCTCCATTCCAGGCTAGTAATAATGTTCCCTTAACATAGTTAAGGTCTTGGATTCACCAAAATGACCAGCCAAAGAACCTCTATACACTTCTCTAATTACAAGCTCACGAGTGCTACACTTAGGGATACATAGCTGTGTACCCTTAAATAGAAATCCTTCTTGGGCTAAGAAATCCCCCTTAGGATGCTTTTGGCAATTAGAATACAAATTTCCAAGGTGTTCATCATTAGTATATAGGCCTTTTAGATGCTCAAAGCCAAGAACATAAGAATCTAACTGAAATAAAAGCAAGCACCTTTGGGATAAAGCAACAGCCCCTTGGTTGAGTTTTCCATATTTATGCTTGATTGTAAAATAAAATGATCATAAATACTCAACCCATTTGGCATAACGTGAGTTTAACTTATGCTGGCCTTGAATGTACTTCAAAGTCTCATGATTAGAATGAAGAATAAACTCATTAGCAATCAAATAATCGCTCTAATGCTGTAGATATCTCACAATGGCATAAAACTCTTTATCATAGGTAAAGTGTTTTCTTCTTAAATCACATAATTTCTCACTAAAGAAGGCTAATGGTTTACCTTCCTGAGTAAGAACACCACCTATACCAACTCCAAAGGCATCACATTCAACTTCAAAGACTTTTCCAAAGCATGGCAAGAAGAGAACCGGTGCTTGAGTAAGTCTTTCCTTGATTTCTTCAAAGGCAGACTGTGCTTTTGGTGTCCAAGTGAATGATGTACCCTTGATAACTTCAGTCATGGGAGCTATAATAGTGCTAAAACATCAAATAAACCTCCTGTAAAAGAAAGCTAAACCATGAAAAGCACGGACATCATGAATGCTCTTTGGAATAGGCCATGACCGAATAGCTTCAATCTTGCTTTCATCTGCTTTGATTCCATCACCAGTGACAATATATCCTAAGAATATTACCTCATGAGTGAAAAAGGCATATTTCTTAAGGTTACCAAATAGTCTCTCACATTCTAAAACAAGCATAACTTGAGTAAGATGGTCTTGATGTTCATGCTTATCCTTGGAATAGATTACGATATCATCGAAGTAAACCACCACAAACTTACCTATGTATAGCCTGAAAACTTGATTCATTAATCTCATGAACGTACTAGGTGCATTTGAAAGATCAAAGGGCATAACCAACCACTCATAAAGCCCTCCTTTAGTCTTAAAGGACATCTTCCATTCATCACCTTCTCTAATCCGAATCTGGTAGTAGCCACTTCGAAGGTCTATCTTTGAAAACACCTTAGAGCCATGTAATTCATCTAGCATGTCTTCAAGTCCAGGTATGGGATACCCATACTTGATTGTGATTTTGTTAATGGCCCTACTATCCACATACATACGCATTCCTCCATCCTTTTTAGGAACCAAAAGAGCAGGCACAACACATGGATTTAAGGATTCTCGAACTAAGCCCTTGCACATTAATTCTTCAACTTGCTGTTGAATCTCCATGGTATCCTTAGGATTCATCCTATAAGCTGGCTTATTAGGAAGGATAGAACTAGGAATGACTTCAATGTGGTGTTGGACATCCCTTTTAGGAGGTAAACCCGTGGGTATCTCCTCAGGAAACAAATGACAGAAGTTTTGAATGAGTGCTTTGGCTACGGGATGAGTGGATAAAGGGCTTTTTGGTTCATCTCGTACACTCAATATCCACTCCTTAAAGGCCTTGAATTCATGCTGAAACACCTTTAACAAAGGTTCACTAACTGAAAGTAGCAAATCAGAATGGTTTGGCTTATTTTAAGGCTTGATTTCGTAGAGCTTAGATGGAGCTAAAGGGGCTAGGGTAATCTTCTTACCATCCTTAGTGAAGGAGTAAGTATTCACATAGCCATTATGCATAACCCTACAGTCATATAGCTATGGTCTTCCCAAAAGCATATGACAAGCATCCATGGGAATTACATCACATTAAAGTTCATCTTGATAGTTCTTTCCAATGGAGAAAGAAACAAGGCACCGTGAGTTCACTTGGATTCCCTTGCTTTGATTCAACCATGGATGTTGTAAGGGTGTGGATGAGTCATGGTTTGCAATCCTAGCTTCTTAATCATGCTTAGAGAAACCATATTTGCAAAGCTTCACCATCAATAATCACTGAACATACCTTCCCTTGAACTGTGCAACCGGAATGGAATATGTTCTCTCTTTGCTTGTCTTTAGCTCCTTTCTAGTTGCTTAGAACTCTCCTCAAAACCAACATTTCACCTTCATCAGCCTCCTCCACCACCTCCTCTTGAGTTTCGCCAAGCTCATCTTCACAATCCTCCTTCTTTTCCTCCTCTTCAAACACCTCTTTCACGGCTGACCATTCGGCTAAGGTAATCACCTTGTGGTTTGGACAGTCCAAAGCTATATGCCTAAGTCCTTGACATTTAAAGCACCTTCTGTTCCTCATTAGATTGGGATTGGGTCAATTTTGAGGGGCTTGGTTCTTTTGTGGAGCTGGGGTTCTTTGTGGAAAGGAAGGGAATGGATTTCGGGGCTTGGAAATGGGATTAGAACTCCCCTCATTAAAGGGTTGGTTCCGGGTAAAGGGTTTAGGATTATGAGGTTTAGGGGGATGTCTAGCTTTCTTTTATTGCTCAATCTTATAAGCAAGCACACGAACGTCATCAAAGGTAGTGTAAGCTTGTAAATCAACCACATTAGCATACCTAGGATCAAGACCTTCTAAGTATCGAACAACGATTTGCTCTTCGGGTTCTTGTAAATCACATTTGATTATAAGTTTCTCAAACTCACATGTGTACTCTTTTCAACATTCAGGTTGCCTTGAGTGAGATTATGGAGTTGAGAATAACAATCTTGAACATAAGTTGGGGGAAGAAAACGAGCCTTAAGCTTGGATTTCATCTTCTCCCATGTTCTAATCTTTGACTTCCTCTCTCTAACCCGTTTAGCAGGTAGGTTAATCCACCATAGTGAAGCATATTTTCTAAGTCTCAAGGCCACTAACTTGACCTTTTTATCTTCAGGAACATCTTTATACTCAAAAACACATTCAACAGTATGCAACCAATTCAAGAATTCCTCAGGATCAAGCTTACCTTCAAACTCTGGGATTTCAACCTTGAAATCATTGGTATTAGCTTGAAACCGTGCTTTGGTCTAGCCATTCTCAATGGTTCATCTTCACTAGATGAATCAATGGTATGACTAAACACTTGTTCTTGCCTTCTTGGTTCAGATTGGAGTGGTTCTTCGTTCACCTTTTGCTTTTACTTCAGAAAGGCACCAAGCTGTTTTCATAGGTACTCATTTTGAGCCTTAGTTTCTGACTCACATTAAGCATCTTCATGGATTTTCTTGATTAACATTCTTCCTCATAAGAGCATCGAAACTTCTCTTCCAAACTCGTGCTAGAACTCATCTTGCTTTCGAATTGTGTTTAAGCTCAAACAAGAAATGTGTTTGGAATTGAATGGAGAAATGAATCTGGGAAGGTGGAAGGGGTACCAAGCCTAGGAGAAACCAAAGCTCTGATATCAAATATGATGGAACTATGAAGGAAAATCACAAATACTTAAGGCTGATTTCAAAAGCTAAACTAAGCTAACTAAAATCAAAGTTGAGTTTAAGTGAGATCACGAATGAATGAATGAGGCATAATCTAAACCCTTGCTTGGATATAGAAACACCACTAAGCTTAAGTTTAGGGTCCTTAACCTTAATTAGAATATAGAAACACCACCTAATTAAGTGTTAAGACTTACTTGATCACCACCTTAATCGACCAAATTAAGGATAAGCAAGTGAAGTATTTAGAGGGAACGAAAGCAAAATGCTCTCAATTCTGATTGTATTCAAATATTCAAGTTATGTTTGCAAAATGAAGCTAACCAAGGCCTTACACATGACCTAGGTAGTAAACTAGCTGAAATGAGGTTTCCTCCCTAGGAGCGAAACGTCTAAACTACTTAATTAAGCGCTTAAGGCTAACCGAGTTTACATGCTTGCTTAACTTAAGCTAATTACCATCAGAATACAAAGGAAAGCAAGACAAATGATAAAAATTAATCCTAATACATGTAATTAAGCTTAATACATTAGTTTACTAAGGGGAAGGGAAGAAAAGCAACCGTAAAGGGGAAACACTTTTTGACTGACCAATTCGATTGCAAGGTGCAAAATCTCTCTTTGTTTTCTCATTGGTTGCTCTTCCCAAAACCTGTTTTACCTGCCAATGATGATGTTCCTGGTCTCCTTGATGCATGATTGAAGCAAGCAAGCAAGTATTCAGCTGAGGAAACCCATGGAAGAAGGAAAGACATGCAGTAGCTTAGCCAAGTTCTAGAAACAGTTTCAGCCCGGTTTTGTGCCCTTGTTTCCACCAATCAAAAGTTAGCATGATTTTAATTTCAGGCAGTAGGGGGAATCCTTAGGGTGTGTACAAACCCTCCTACAAAGAAATCAAGGTTAAATCATGTTTAAGTGGGAGATTTCTACTAAAATATTTTACCGTACAGTTTCGGACTAAAACTGACAGGCTGAACAAAATGGCTTGATCTCTTCACTTCAACTGTGCATGATTGACTTTTAATGCTTGGACCTAAAAGCTAACATATTAAGGATCCTAAAAATGCAAAAATATCAAACTTAAGCCACAATGTAGCGTAAGAAATCAGATGAACAATACTGGGTACTTTCTGGCTGTTCAACCCGGTTGCGTCAATTTGGCTCTTTTCCAGAATATGAGCCATTTCTTGAACTTTGGAGCTTGCATTAGACCTTACTAGACTCTTAGGACCTTCTTCAATGTCTTGGCTTAAGGGGACTCCATCAGAAACCCAATGAGAAAAAGACTCCATAGTGTTTGTCCCTCCTTTGTCACGGACCTTGGATTTAAATACCTCCTAACAGCTTGGTCCATAAAGGTAGTCAACCTTGGGAGACCATCAATCATGCTACCACCACCACAATGACACTTGACTTCCAAGCAACCTAATCAACATCCTTCGAAGGGGGAAAGGGAAGTAACACATGCTTAAACCTACAACCACCACTCAAACAATGCTCTTACTACTATCATAGGGCTTGTCCTCGATAATGCTAGATGATAAGTTTTCAACCAAATCTACCTTTACACAATCAAGTCCATGACCCTCAAGAGATACATAATCAAGCACACAAGGATCGTTTAGACACACAACAACTAACTCCACAATCCAATTAGAAGCTAGCACATCAACCCTATAGCAAGCAACAGAAGAAGGGAGAGACTCATTGGCTTTAAACAAACCAAACTCAACATGCTGCTTTCCTACATTAAGGTAGTGTTTGGTTGGAAGGAAAATGGTTTCCTAGAAAATCATTTTCTGTGGAAAATGTTTTTCTAAGGAAAATTGATTTCATGTCACATTTTTCATTGTTTGGTATAAGATAAATCATTTTCCATGAAAAATAGAAAAATGTCAACTGAATTGTTTAAATGGCGAAAAATATTGGCTGAATGGTCATAGTTGATATAAATGTTGACCAAATGAAGGAATTTTGAACTTAGAATTCATATTTGAGTTTTTTTTCAATACTTACTCTCGGATAGTGAAGTTTCAATCTAAACATAGAAATTATTTTAGTGACGAGAAACATCAATTGAATTGTTTAAGTGGTGAAAATATCGATTGAATTGTTGTGGCGGAGAAAAAATATTGACCAAATAAAGAAATGTCGTGCTCAAAATCTGAATATTAGCCTATTTTAATCTCTCCCATCTGATGATCAATTTTCTATCCAAACTGTTGAAATTGTTCTAGTGGTGAAAAACATTTACTGCACTGTTAAAGGGGCGAAAAATATGCATTGAATTATCATTGTGGAAAAAAATGTTGAGCAAATGAAAGAATATCAAGCTTGAAATTTGAATTTGAGCCCATTTTAATATTTTTATTTGATGATCAAGTTTCGTTCCAAACCATTAAAATTATTTTACTGGCGCATCGACTAAAGTGTTTTAATGACAAAAAAATGTCGATTAAATTATCGTAGTGGAGATAAATATCAATCAAATGAAAGAAATTTGAGTTGAAAATTTAGATTTGAGTTTATTTTAATATTTTCCATCAGATACTCAAGTTTCGATCTAAACTATTGAAATATAATTTTTTACCATAATTCAGCTAACCATATCATCAAAGAGTTGAAGGAGGAAAATCAACTTCCTATCTTCTCAAAAAGGGAATCATTTTCCTCCATTGGAGGGAAAATCAGTTTCCTTGGAAAATAGTTTTCCATCCTTTGTTGTGCCAAACAATAGAAATAGCAAAACTATTTTTCGGAAAAATCATTTTCCCCCCAACCAAACACTACCTAAAAGTCAACCTTTCCTCCTTTACATCAGTCTTACACCTCACTAATTGGTTGCTAAGAATGATTTTGACGAAAAATAGTCTCTCATTTTATGGCAACTCCTTCAAAATATCCAATTGTTACTTCATGGAACGATCTTGACGAGAAATAGTAGTAGGGCTCAACTTGCTTAAATCCACTCTCTTAAATATAGAATCGGGCATTAAACTCACAGTAAAACCAAGATCACACAAAGTCTTGCAATACTAACATTTTAAATCAAGTAAGGCATGGAGAAGCCACCGGGGTCCATAGGCTTTGTGGAAAACTTGTTTAGGACCAGGACACTACACTTTTTACCTAATGCTATGGTCTCATGCTCATCAATTTTTCTCTTTTTGGGGAGCATTTCTTTCAAAAGCATTACATACATAAGCATTTGAGACAAAACATCAATGAATGGAATGTTCATATGAAACTTCTTAAGCACAACAAGAAACTTCACGAATTGAGTATCAAGTAAGGCCTTATCAATTGTGGAAAAGGCAAAAGTGGCATATAAGGCTTAGGCGGAAGGGGCCTTAGACTCCTTAGACTTCTCAATCGCACTCTTGGGCACATCCTTACAAGACAACGTATTCTCCCTTACACCATAGCTACTCTAATTCCCCACCTCGATTTTAGCACCCTTGGGACCCGTTAATTACATGTCACCTCTGAAGACAATATGATTGTAATGCTCCTTAGGGTTGGTCTCAAGCTTGCTAGGTGATCTACTGGGGTGTAGAAGAAAAGCTATCTTGTTAGAAAATTTATGATTCTAACATCTTATCATGAGCAGTGAGCAAATCAACTTTGTTGGCTAATTGCTTAATGTACTCATCTTACTGTTGTTGCACCACAAGCATGCTTTCTATCATAGCTTCTGGGTTAGACTTTTGTAAAACTTATGAAGGGAACTTAGGTCTTTAAAAACCAAATGATCGTGGCCTACCATTGGCTTAGGGAAAGGGAAGAGGGTCGCATCATAGGATAAGTTTGGATGATTCTTCCAACGGGGATTGTAAGTGTTAGAGTATGGGCCACGGTTTGGTGTTAGTTGGAGGTTGTTAGCATACTCAACTTATAGATTTAGGAAAAGGGTTCCCACCTTGACAATGCCAAGCCACATGATCACAGGATCCACAACTATCACAAGTAGGGGTGGGGCCACATGTATTTGCTGTATTAACATTGAAACAATCTAGCCTTTGAATCTTGTCATCCATTTTAGTGGTAAACAAAGTTAAAGCATCAATATCAAACTCATCTCAGGCCTTCTTTGAAGGAGTCCTCTTATTGGACCATTGGTAATTGTTAAATATTTTTTCCTCTGTCAAGTTATATACCTCATCCTCCATCTTGTTCATCAAAGTTCCTTCTGTTGCCACATCAATAATGGACCTCATGGCTTAGGTAACTCTGCTATAGAATGTTTATATAATCATTCAGTTTTGCAATCTATAATAGGGGCCATAATCTCAAAAGATCCTTAAAGCACTTCCAAGCTTCCTAGAGAGAGTCGAACCAAAGTGAATGAAAATCAGCTGAAGTAAATGAGGGTGGATGTATTAATGGTCAAAAGAAGGACCAAAGGAATTCCAAATTACTTATAAAGCTTGACAACTTAATGAGATTTATCTTGAGTTGTACTAACTGTAAATTGCACATCTAGAGTAAACGCTAAGCCACTTCTGACATTTTAAGCCGTAAACGAACATTTTTCTTGAAACAAGGAGAGAGATTTTAAGAACCCATGTATGCTTATTGCCTGTGCTCTTCGAAAACTCACATGCTTTGCCATTTTGTGATGAAATAGTTTAAGTAATGTTTTGTCACCTAATTAAGTGGGTCCTATCAGTTAACAAGCATTAGGGCTTATGCCCTTTAGTTTATCTGCGGGCTAAATCTTAGGCTTTTCGATTAGCCTGGGAGGTGTGCACCTGTCTCAATGATTGCCTTAAAAGTTCAATAAGGGTTCCACTTTTAGATAACAATTAGCAAAGCAGTTTTACTGGTATTCTCTGTCTCTCTTTCTCTCTCTCTTTCTCTCTCTCGGCCTCTCTTTTCCCCTCTTATTTTCAAACTAAAATGAATTGAAATACGAGCGCCCAACTAATCTAGTTTTGAAGTTAATTTATAGCATAAGGATATACGTAATGGGCTTCGCCTCACCTTTTGTATCTTTTTTATGTTTTTTGTTTTAGGCAAAGGATCAATGAACAACCCTCCTATTAATAAACCAGAAGGTAACAAGAAGTATAATAGGGTCTTGGTACTTTTGTTGAAGGCTAGTAGTCTAGATGCTCACAGTGACTCTCAAGCTAGCACTTTCATGGACATATCGCTAGTTTAAACTTTTCAGACTAGTATTTAATGATGAGTTCTGAGAACTCGTAACTGAGCTATACTTTTTTGTGAATGCACTTTTTTATCCCTAACCTTATTAGACTTGGTTAATGTGAGCATGATACAAGGAAATACATGGTTTAAAGTAGCCTTGCCTCTATTAGGGTGATAGTAATCCCTCCAATCAAAAGACTTTTATTGCGATTATATTTAATGAGCTATTGGATTAAGATAATTGGGTGTTTAGGAATTGCGAGGTTTATAGTTATGGTATCAGAGTTAGGTTAGTAAATCACTATGAATGGTAAGGTGTTTGAGAGTTAGATTATGATGTTTTAGAAGTATGTCTTGAGTAAATTGTGTCCTTCTAAGGAATATATACGAATGTGGCTTACCCTTTTTCCTTCTGTATTTCCTTGTTCAGATGGATCGACCTGAAGTTTCATCACATCCGTATGTTATTAATATGATCGAGGACTTCCGTTGCTACCCACATGTCTCTATTGCCGCAACAATGGTGGCCCATATGCAAGACCTATTTTTAGAGTTTCCCAATGTGTTAGTTCATACTCGTAGACTTTTATGGCCCCTACCTATCACACCCCCTTAGGAAGAGTTCAGGTTACGGTGCCATGACTTTATGGTCACTGGAGACACGAGGCTTGATGGGGATAGGTTTTATGTGTTAGGGGTATGGACTATTGTTACTAGAGAGCTATTATTGAGGAGGAGATGGGCAAAGAAGCATTACTTATGGGGCATTATCATGCATCTTCCCTGAACTAGGTGTACCTCCCTCTATTATTCCACCTCTACCTCCCCCACTAGGGACCACCACCCCCCACCACCACCAGCTCAGTAGTCATCTGTCTCCCCATCATAGGCTGGCTCGAAGGATGTTTCTCATTCATCTGCGAGTTCTGGGCCTCTGGAAAGGTCCATGTGGTGGTGGATGTATCGGATTCCCTTAAATTCATCAAGTGGAGTTCCAAGGAGGATCCAGAGGAGGAGGAGTTCAAGCCTACGGAAGAGGAGGAGCCCAAGCCTAAGGATAGCCTGAAAAGGAGCTATGGATGCAGGAGGGCAATCCTGAGGAGGAGGGTTCTCATGTAGATATGTTTGACAACAGCTTCGACTCCAGCAAGGAGGGCAATGATTCCCCTGACCTAGATTGCAATCCATCCCAGCACCATTAGAGTTTGACTTATCTTATTTTTATGCTCTAGGTTTTGATTATTTTTGCTTATATATGCAGTATCACTAGTTTAGGGTGATATTCTTTTTGCGTATTCAATGTATATATGATATATATAGGTCTGCTAACCTAATATGATTAACCTTTTTCTTTTGGGAGTTTTGGGGGATTTAACTATGTGTTCAATTCAAGGCTTCTATGTGCAGGAAGAGAATAGGATAGAGACCCTATCTAAAATACGAAATTGTGTTGAAACGATGCAATATGACATTCTTTTGGTGATCTTTACCATATGCATATGTAATGAAGGTGTTGTTTAAATTAGATTTGTGTTGGCTTTAAGTATTTATTGCTTCATCATAATGCTATGAAAATTTAAATGACAATCTTTGTTTATGTGATCCAGCATGTCAGAGTCTATAACAATAACTTTAATAATAATGAAAGTGAAACTCAGGGTTCAGGTAACCAACTTCCTGTGAATTTATAGCAAAACCTTAGTAGGGGCTCAATAGTTGCTCTTGAAGTATTAAGTAGTGTTAAGGGTCTAGATTATTAGAAGAATTTGGAGGCTGAATTAATGAAGAGAATCCCTCCAGTACCTCTTAAAACTACCTCTAAACTTGATAAGCTGGCTAATAGGCTAGCTCGAGATGACCCTAAAATTTATGATGGGAAGTTTAATCTTATAAAACTTGAAGAGTAGATTAGGAAAATAGATAAAATATTTGTAGTTGTTGAGGTAGCTGAGGAAAAGAAAGTGAATATCTGGACCTCTTATTTAGCTGGTGAAGCAGATATATGGTGGAGTATTGTAAGGGATAAGTTACAAGGACTTAATCTTACTTGGGCTAAATTTGTTAAGGAACTTAAGGTTAAATTCTATCCAAGTGCAGTTCAATGACGAAAAGAGAAAGAATTTATTGAATTGAGGATGAGCAGTAATATGTCAGTGATACAGCACACTAGTAAGTCCACTGAGTTATCGAGGTTTGTTTCAGACTTTGTGGCTTTTGAAAGGATGAAAATGAGGAGATTTGAGGAAGGTCTAGCTTTTTTACATTTAAAATCAATTGGTAGGTCAACCAATTTAAACCTATCAAGAGTTGTATGAAGAATCGAGTGAAGAATGAACTAAGGGCCTTGAATTCAAGGAGTCAAAAATGAAAGTGGAATGACCAAGGATGATGGATGTCTCCTAGGGCATCAAAAAAGACTTTGTATATCAATCCCCATTTGAGGTAGCTCCGTTTCAAAACCATGCTTGGTAAGATCTTTTCTTCCCTCCATTATTTGAGTTTCATGGTAAAAGGCACTTTATGGAGTTTTACTTGAACTTCAAAATGCTATTTTTAAAAAAAGGTTTCAAAGCAGGAAGCAAGCATTTCAAAGGAAAAACTAGAATTAAGCTTGACATTAAATCAAGCTAGTTTAGGTTCTATTCAATTTGTGTAGCTCTTAATCTCAATGTCAAATGAATTTAGGGAGGTGAAAGGTAGGGAGTCTACTTTTTGTTCATGTAATTTATTTCAAGTTAAGTTAAGTTGCAGTTGTCAAAATAAGGCATAGAAGTTGAAGTGTCAGTTCTGTCCATGTGTCCAGTTTGCTATGTCAGTTTTGGTGCAAATATTTTCCTTAGCTAGCATGCTTAAATTTGAGTGTATGAGTAGTTATATGAAAGCTTAGGAAGTCTATTTTATTATCATGTAAGTAAATTCAGTGCAAGTCAAGAGTTGGTAGGATGAAAGGACCATTGTTCCCATGTTACTAGTTTCATCACCAGAAAAGACCACCTCACTTAAAGCAGCTGGTTCTCCTTCCTCAAGAAGTATTTTGACTTGATTCAAATTGTAGAATAAAATAAACATACCAAAGTTTAATATGACTTTTGGATCATCCATTTTGAGAAATTAACCAGAGAGTGACAGCTTTTAGAAGTCGGGGATTCTACAGATCAGCCCAGCAACATGTCATGCTAAATTTTAATAGCTTGCAACAAAAGGAAGGCAAAGTAAGGTTACTAAAACTTGACACAAGACAAACTACAAAATGTCCTCTTTCCATGAAATTAAGAATCACTCAAATTGGACACCAATTGGTCACTCAAAGTCAAGAAAAATTTTAAAGGTCAAAACTGACCATTCATCCTAGCACATACTTGGTTTTATGTACTTGATTTCTTAAACCTACATGAGGTTTAAACCCAATATTTCTGCTCAAGATGTTATACAAGGAAGTTAGCAATTAAGGTATGTCAAGAAAGTCAGGTTCAGTCAAGTGCAAGATGAAGATACTAAGCCATTTTCCCAACTATGTTTGATTGGCCTTAAATCTGACCCGGTTTGGTTTTTTAGGTGTTTTAACCACCCTAAACCTAATTTAGAGTTGATTTCTTACTGTGGGTGGTTTATTAATGTCCTAATAAGTTCCCCCATCTCTTGAAATCTGATCTAAGCCAAAGGGAGCTTAAAAAAAGGGTTACACAAAAACCGGCCAAAACTGGGCTGTTTGAGCTGGTGCACTGCCACGGTGGTTTTTCCCTCTTGTGAGGGTTTGCTTAATTAGTTTCCATAGCACAAAGATCTCTTACAAGGTAAGGAACATCATCATCACTCTTTTATAACTTGGGAACTTGTGAAGCAGTTAGAAGAAGAGGTGAAAGACACACCTTGCAATCTGATTAACTAGCCACAAAGGGACCTATCCAGCGGCCATTTTCGCTCTCTCCCATATGCAATTATCTTTATTTGATCTAGTTATCATGTTCAAGCATGAGTTTAGCCATTTAAACTTTTATTTTACTATACTCAAATATTATAATTAGCTTTAACTAAGCATGCGTGATATTTTGATTAGTTTAAGCTAGTTTAAGAGGTTTCCTCACCATAAAGAAAACTCCCTTCCTTGGCAACTAGGACGTGTATAAGGGGCTTATTCCCTTACTTTTGAAAATCAGTTCTTGAAGTTAATGAAAGAAAGTAGAGCTTTACTCCTTTGAATCCCTTAAACACTCAAACTTGCTTATCCTTGATTAGGCCGAGTAACGTGGTGATCAAGTGAATCTCAACTCTTACTTGGGTGGTGTTTTTGTATCCTAAGTGAAGTTAAGGGCCCTAATCTTGTTCTTGGTGATGTTTCTATATCCAAGACCAAGCTTAGCTTCCATTTATCCCTCTCTCATTCATCTGAATTCCTTTGATCCTTAAGCTTAACTTCAATTCAGTTTGAGAGTGAGCTTAGTTCTTAAGTGAATTCATCAAAGGGACTTCAAGTGATACTGTAGCCTAGAAGAAACCTACTGTTAGCCCTACCAAGAGTCAACTATTAGCTTCAACTGAACCTTGTTGGAAGTGTGGGCGTACAAACCACAACGTAATCGAGTGCCTAGTTGGTGCTAACAAGTGCATGTGGTGTGGTAATGCGAATTATTTGATTGCTATTTGCCCAAAAAAACAGAAGGCTCTAGAGAAAGGAGCTATAAAGCTACTGGAACCATTGCACCAAGGAGCCCCACCCCCTTAACTAACAATTGTTGGTGAGCTTGCGTGATAAGCAAAAAAGGAACCTAGAGTTTATGGTACGGTTGTCACTAGAATTCCCTTTTTAAATGCAAAGCCATTTTCTGTTTTATTTAATTTGTGTGCTTACTCATTCATTTGTATCCACCCAGACTTCATTACAATTAAACTTAGAAAAAGATAAGGTGTAGGCCAACTACAAAATGAGTTTGTCAAATGGACAAGCGATAGAATGTTCCATCCTTTATAAACGTGTTCCTATCATGATTGGTGAGCAGGGGTTCCCTATAAATTTAATCCAATTTGACATGTTAGAATTCAATATAATCTTGGGGATGGACTATTTGACTACTCATGGGGCAAACATTGATTGTAGGAACCTTAAAGTCACTTTAAAAGACTAAAAGGGTCGAGAAAGGTTCTTTTATGGTGAAAGGAATGGAAAATATTATCCCATAATCTCAATCATAAAGGTAAGTAAGTAATTAAGGCAAGATTGTGTAGGGCATTTATGTTATGCCACTAAGGTTAAGGAGGAGGAGATAAAACTAGAAAACACCACTGTGGTATGTGAATTTCCTGATGTCTTTCTTGAAGAATTACCTAGTTTACCTCCCCAAAGAGAGATTGATTTTAAAATTAAGCTAATGCCTAATCCATAATCTATTCTGAAAGCCCTGTATAGGATGGCCCTAATAGAGCTCAAAGAATTGAAAACCCAACTAAATAATTACTACAGATAGGGTTTATCAGGCCAAATATTTTCACCTTGGGGAGGCCCAGTTTTATTTGTCAAGAAAAAAAATGGAACGCTAAGGCTATGTATAGATTATAGATAGTTAAATAAAATTGCTATTAAGAACTAGTATCCTTTACCTCGAATAGAAGATCTGTTTGACCAATTACAATGAGTTGCGGTGTTTTCAAAGATTGACTTGAGGTCAGGTTACTAGCAGCTTAAAATTAAGTTAGAAGACATCCCCAAAATGATCTTTTGTAATAGATATGGTCATTATAAGTTTATTGTGATGCCCTTTGAACTTACGAATGCTCCTATCACATTCATGGATCTCATGAATAGAGTTTTTGGACCTTATTTGGATAAATTTAGGGTGGTATTTATAGATGACATTCTGATATACTCTACGGACAAGGAGGATTATGCCAATCATTTAAGAACTGTGCTACTAACCTTGAGGGAATACCAACTACTAAATTGAAAAGGTGTGAGTTTTGGTTGACTGAACTGATATTTTTGGGGCATGTAATTTCCAAAGAGGGGATTAAAGGTGATCCTCAGAAGATAAAAATAGTTACTAAATGGCCTAGGCCAACCAATGTTACAGAAGTAAGGAGTTTTCTGGTCTTAGTTGGATACTATATGAGACTTATGAAGGATTTTTCAAAAACAGCACCCCTATAGACTAACCTGCTAGAGAAAATGACTAAATTTGAGTGGTCAGATAGGTGTGAGGAGGTGTTTCAAGAATTAAAGAATGCTTAACCATAGCTGTTGTCCTTACTTTGCCAGTAGAGGGTAAAGAATACACCATTTATAGTGATGCCTATGAGAATGGATTAGGTTGTATGCTGATGTAAGATGATAAGACAATAGCCTATGCATCCAGGAAACTCAAACCTTGTGAAAAGAACTACCCAATCTATGACTTGGAGTTAGCTGTAGTGGTTTTTGTATTAAAAATATGGAGACACTATTTATATGGAGTGTCATGTAAGATCTAGACTGATCATGAGAGCCTAAAGTATATCTTTACCTAGAAAAAGATCAACCTAAGGTAACAATGATGGTTAAAGTTGCTTAAGGACTATGACCTGTAAATTCAATATCATCCAGGGAAAGCCAATGTTATAGCAGATGCATTAAGTAGGAAGGCCCAGCATATTTTTGAACACAATGATAAATGCCTAGCCTAGTTCCCTAAAGGACCTTGAGAGTATAGGTATTGAGCTTGTATCGCATGGGTTGGCAAATGGGTTATTATCAGCACTAGAAGTACAACCTTCCATAGTGGAAGAGATTAAATCAAGCCAAAAGAATGATACTAAGTTAGATAGACTTAGACAGAATGTTACACAAGGGAAATCTTCTTGCTTCATGATAGATAAGGATGGAACCTTGAGGTTTCAAAACCGACTGCGTGTACCCAATAAGAAGGAATTGAAAAGGAAAATTTTAGAAGAACCCTATAATAGTCGTTATTCGGTGCATCTAGGAGGGACAAAAATGTACAGGGATTTGGAGCAATACTTCTAGTGGGATAACATGAAGAGGGAGATTGCAGAGTATGTGGATAAATGCATGATATGTCAAAAGGTGAACGCTAAAGATCAACGTCCAGTAGGTTAGTTGAGGCCTTTGGAAATGCCCATGTAGAAGTGGAATTCCATCTCCATTGATTTTGTCATGAGATTGCCCTTTTCAACTTCAAAAAAGAATATAATTTTGGGGTAGACTTACCAAATCTGCATATTTCATACCAATCCACGACACTTAGGGCATAGAGGTTAGCCTAGTTGTATGTCAAAGAAATAATGCGATTACACGATATACTAAAGGACATAGTGTCTAACAGGGACTAAAGATTTCAAGCCTGATTTTAGTAAGCCTTGTGAAAAGCTTTTTGAACTAAGCTAAATTTCACCAGTTTATATCACCCTGAGACAGACTGACTAACTGAAATGGTGAATCAAATCTTAGAGGATATACTAACAGCATGTGTGCTTAGCTTTTCTTGGAAAATTGGAAGATTATTTACCTTGGTGGAATTTTCTAACAATAATAGTTATCAATCTTCCATTAAAATGGCTCCTTTTAAGGTACTAGATGAGAGGAAATACAAGACACCCCTATGCTGGAGTGAGCTGGATGAAGTAATGATTATAGGGTCTGAGTTCATTTAAGAAACCACTGCGAAGATAAGGAAAATGCAAGAACATATTAAAGCGGCTCAGAGCCAACAGAAGAGTTATGCTGATAAAAGGAAAAGACCATTAGAGTTTCGAGTAGGAGATAAAGTGTTCTTAAAAGTATCCCCAGTTAAGGGAGTGAGGAGTTCAATGTCAAGGGAAAGTTGAGTCGTAGATATATCGGGCCCTATGGGATTGCTGAAAAGTTAAATCATGTGGCTTACAGATTAGATTTGCCAATAGAACTTGAGCAAGTGCACAATATTTTTCGTATTTCATAGCTCAAAAAGTATGTTCTCCAAACCATGTCATTGTGACACAATCTATAGAGGTGGCTGAGAACTGGTCCATGAAGAACGTTCTATACCAATACTAGATTAGAGAGTTCACCATAAAAGCATTCCTTTAGTAAAGGTTCTATGTGCTAACCATACCTCATTTGAAGTCACATGGGAGATAAAGCAAGACATAAGAAACAGGTATCCCTACCTATTTTAGGTAAAACCAAGGTTCCTTTCAAATTTATAAGTTTTGAGGACGAAACTTATTTTCAAGAGGGGAAGGCTGCAACGGCCGAAGCTAGACAATGCGAATCACCCTAAATTATCTTAATTGAAATTTAATTAAGTTAGGCGTCGCATTTCAATTTAGCATTTTATATATATATATATATATATATATATATATATATATATATATATATATATATATATATATATATATATATATATATATATATATATATATATATATATATATATACATATTCATGTAATTGTAGGTTGAAACGACAGGGTGGCCTCATAATAAAACTTGTTCGTTCTCACATTAATTCTTCAGAATTTATGAGGATATCTGTTTTATACAAATAAACCCATAAATGATAATGTACAAAAATAACAATGATGATACTCAATAAATTAAATAAAATAATATCAAAATAGGATCTAATATAATAGATGCAACGAGTAAATAAATTGAAGATGATAAATTTTGTTTAAAATTTACACCCAAATGGTATAAAATTAGCCAATAAATTCTAGCCCAATGAATTTAGCCCAAATATACATTAGATCAAAAAAAAAAAGAGAAAAGAAATATATTAAGGAAAGAAATTAGAAAACTGTAGAATTGAAAATCACCAAAATTACAAAAACTCTAAAATAACAAAAATAAATAAAAGAAATGCCCAACCCCTTTCCCTTGTGCATCGCCTCACCGCTTCTATTTCTCTTATGCCCAAAACCCCCCTCCAGGCTTCCTTCCTCTGCCAACCCAGCTCGACCACCCGTCGGAGCATGGCCGAGCCGGCCGCCGTCATGTCCAGCTGCCGCCACCTCGCCATCACCCACCACCTCTTTTCTTATTATGAGTTGTTTCATTTGGGTAGAGAAGGTGAAGCCCTAGACCCTTCAATAATCACTAATACCATTTTGTTGTTAATTTCATTAGTAAGTGTTTTATTCTGATTAAATAAATGTTGAATGTAATTTTCTTTTGGGTTTTGTTGGTGGATTTGAATTTGGAGATGTTTGGAAGCTTAGGGTTGATTGTGGTGAGTTAGGGTTTGGTGGGTCAATGTGAATTAACACTTTGTTTCATTGATTTTATTGGATTTTGGATGAGTTTTAGTAGTAATTGTATGAAAAAAATTGTTAAAAATATATGTGGATATGGTGTTATGTATTGTTGCCATGAAAAAGCATGCTTAAGCTTGAGGGTGAATGAGTAAAGGAGGGAATGGGGTTAACTTTAGGATTTTTGAAATTCATTAGATTAATATGAATTTGTGGGTTAGTTTAAATAAATGAAATGGTAATTAGTGGGAATATGGATTAATGATGATAACTGTGAGTGTAATGTAGATAGCAGTGAAGTAAAAGATGGAGGGAAAGGTAAGTTTTGAATTTTGAGATAAATACTCCTAATATGAACTTTGGAATTAATTTGAGAATTTAGATAAGTTAAGCATGTCAACTTGGGTATCAGTTGTAGACTTGTAGTATACTTAACGTATCTATAGAGCTTGATTTGTGTAATCCGATCAAGTAATGAGCTTTGTGGTATAGATGTAGTAATGACTATTTAAATGTTTGGGGTTTGTAAGGATGAATGAAATGAATACTATTCGATTTGGACCCAAAACCACATACATGGCATATTATTATTATAATAATAATAATAATAATAATAATAATAATAATAATAATCATCATCATCATCATCATCATCATCATCATCATCCTAGTGATGACAACAACAACAATGATAATGTTGAGAATGATAACAAGATAACAATAGCAGCTATAATTACGATAACAATAATGATATAACATTGACATGAATAAAAATGAAATAAATTGTATCACATAGCAATTATAACATCAATGACATGAATGACAAGGGTAAAAACAATATGAAAAGAAAGAGTGGAACTAAAGAGAATTGATATCAACTTCTATAAATAAGGGTGGATGTGTTCACACCTAAAAGAAGGACCAAAGGAATTCCAAACTATTTATTGAGCTTGAAAACTTAATGAAAGTTATCTAGAGTCGTACTAACTATAAAATTGCACATCTGGAGCAGAAGTGAAGCCACTTCTGATGTTAAGTCATAAACGAACATTTTTCATTAAAAAAAAAAGGAGAGAGATTTTAAGAACCCATGTACATTTATTGCATGTGCTCTTTAAAAACTGACATGTTTTCCCAAATTATATAAAGTTAATAAAATACTCATATAATATAAATAGCTTAAACAATATTTTATCACCTAACTAAGTGGGCCTCATCAATCATCAAATATTAGGGCTTATGCCCTTTAATTTAACTCACGACTGCAACTTAGGCTTCCTGATCGGCCTAGGAGGTGTGAGTCTATCTTAATTATCACTTCAAACGCCAATAAAGATTCCATTTTCTGATAATAACTAGCAAAGCAATGTTACTCACATTCTGTCTTCTTCCCCTTCTCTCAACATCTTGGTGTGAATTTGGCAACCATTTGTAGCTCCTCTTGTAACTTTTGTTCCATCTTCCTTCTATAAAAAGTCCGATTAAGGGGGTGGGTCGTGGCTTGTAAGCCTATTTTCTTAATCATGCTAAGAGAAACTACATAAGCACAATCCCTCCATCAATGATTAAGAAGCAAACCTTGTCTTGAATCATGCACCAAATATTGTACACACAATTCAAGAATACAAGAAGGGTAAAATCAGTCAAACTTCTTATGGAAGACTCAATATCAAAGTTGCCCCTAGCAACAACACCAAAAACTTGATCACTATAAGGGCACAGGGTGTTGTAGTGGATCAAAGTTGTTCCCACGAAAACTAGATAAACTACCGAGCTATGCATTCAAAATTTGTTAAGCATAATCAAAGGTTTGGAGTTGGATTTGGATTTTTATTAAACAAAGCGATACATACATTAGGACTAAATTCAATAATTAACAACCTCTAGGGTAACTTCACCTAGCGATGTGCCAAATTACCAATCAAAATAAGTGCTTTTAGCTTTATCGATTTATTCAAAGATCAATAATTCATATGCATTCACAACTTTCTTTCAAAATCAGTGAATTAAGCCAATTAAACTAATCAGCAATTCTCATTAGACTTAATTCAGCCAAGTTTTAAAGTGCAAGATTATCCTAAGGCCATCTAATTCACAACCCTTTCTCAAGTGATTGTAAAACCGAGTCTAATCCTAACAATCTAATACCAATCTTCACCTTTTGGTACTTCGATCGATTATCTAATATACATGCAAGAAATGGGTTAGAGATCTTATAATAGCAATCAAAACTCTAGAATTAAATTGAAACAACCAAGTGAACATTCAAAGCACAACGAGTTCAAACTAGTAAAATCAACATCGGTTTTGTTTAACAACCCCTCGATTAACAAATTACTCCCATATGTTCAAATTAAACAAAGCCAAGATCTCTAAAAACATAATCCAAACTATTAAGGAAGGGAAAAAACTTATTCTAGCAGCCCAGTTGATGATCTTTCAATCTTTTAGACAACATTTGAAGTTCACTAGGTCTTTGCTTCTTCTTCTTCAACTCTCTCAAATGGTGAATGGTGAATGTAAGAAAGATGATGGTAGAGGAATACAAACAATTAAGAAGGCTGAAAATTAAAAAAAAAAATGTGCAAGAACCTAATAGTAGCGAACAAAAAAGAAGATCATGGAGGATGAGGTCACCAAAGACAGCTCGTAGAGAGCACCACAACCCATGAGAATCAAGGCCTGATTGTGGTGGCCTTTGTCTAGCCTATCTTCTTCCAACCTTTCTCCTAGCTCATCCTGTAACATCCTAGACTATGGTACTGACTATGATCTGTTCATATTAGGTGTCTTCAGGCCTCTTGTGCTTTCATCTTTGATATACAAGCTCTCAAAAATCATCATTCCACCCACATACATTGGGTTCACAAAGTTGAAATCTACACAAACTCACGAGACGCGCGAAACCCAAAGTAATATATAACACCCCCAAAATGCTAATAATATGATTTATAGAAAACTACAATGGAAGACTTAAAAATGGAAGGTGCTATCGCTGTTCTGATAAGGATAAGGCTCACTGAAACCATTTAATCTTGCAATTCATGTTCACAATCACAATATCTCTTAAACTAAAACACTTCAAGACCAAAGTCCATACCAGTTCAACTTCAATACAATCGGCTTAATCATACAATGAGCTAACTCGAACTCCATACTACACAAGTATATTGAATATAGACCCAACTTGACCCTGAGGTCAATTCCAATATTCATGCTATGCTGAATCCACTGTGAGCATCTGTTGACTTCCAAAAGGACTTGCTAAATGGAGAAACATGTGATACTTTATCACCTAAAATGGAAAACATGAAAAAAATTTGAAAATGTGAGCTAAACTCAGTACATGCATTCCTGTATTGTAAAATGAGAGTAGAAATACTGTTGATGGGTACCCGCCTTTGCAATTCATTTAGTTCGCAATAACAATGAAAATGAAAGTAATATGAAATTGAATTGCTCATAATTATCTGGATGTGAACCCCTTACAATGATATGATCTATACATAGGTATACACCTGCCAATCCGATCAAGAGTTGGCCTGAAGTCGCGCGGGTACATGATGGGCTGACACCCTATAGATGATAACTGACGGGGTCATAAGTTAAATGGCAAATCACTGTATAAACTTATTAATTGATAAACTCATTAAGAGTTGTAACTTGATACACATGTTCTACTTTCTGAAGATACAGGCAATTGACATACCTTGAGTCTTTAAAAAAATGTCATCTGACTTGATAAATATGTTCTGACTTGATAACACTTATGCATAATGGGGAACAATAACTAGGCCTCGATTCTATTTCATAAATGTCATTATAGGTATGAGTAGTCAGTAAATGATCCTTACTCATATAATTGAGTAAGTATATTGAGTAAGTATGTGTAATAGAAATTGAGTAATTAAATGGTATACATAACTTGGATATTTCAATATAACTTCAAAACTAAATTAATAAAAATAATTAAATTTGATATAAAATAAATGAAAATAAAATAGACCACAATGAGATAAATGCGATTACAAGGGGAAAGATCTTGATGGTGACTAATGAGAGAGTGGTTGTAGCCTTGTCTGAGATAGGTTGCTGATACGGGTTTAAGGCGCGCTGATATATAGCTCAGTTCAAGATAACAGTGAGTACACTATACTAGCTTGATAAATACATTTGATACATTCTGAATTGAGTAAGTAATAAAGGTTTGAGGTCAAGAGAGATATATCTGGTTCAAAATAGCATAAACTGCAATAACTTGGTCTAATAAATATGGTTTCTGAGTCACAACTCTTCCCACTTCTCATATTTCATTCATAAATCCATTAGATATAGAATTCCACCCCAAATGAGTCATTGAACTCAATAGAAACTATTAAGCTCACTAAAATTGGTATTTTCTTTGTAAAATCCATAATTGATTCAAAGCTCATACACAAGCTCCCAAATTGTATACTTGTCTTCTTCTTTCTCATTAATCAAGCCAAAAGCTCCATGAAAGTCTATGAATATTCATTTTCCCCTTAAATGACCTTGCTTGGCCCAAAATACACAAAATAAGTGCATGATTCATCTTACTCAATCTTTATTATTGCTCTTTACACAATTACTCAAAATACTTGCAAAAATCACCAAACTCAAAATACTCAATCAAAATTCATGAAATCTTATAGGAAACTAGAAAATAATATGTAGAATCTACAGTAAAAGTTTTAGAATTTTTCTCCAAGTATGCGCTGCACACAAATTGTAATAACGGCCTAATTTGCACCAAAGTAGGTCAGTTCATTTCAAAACTTCATAACTTTCACCCTTGACCTCAAATGGTGACATAAAACCCCAATATAGAAAGATTAAGAAGTCTCAAAAAACTTTCATTTGAAACACCAAGCATGATTCCCACCATAGGATTCCCAAAATGGGACTAGAACATAAGTATGCTAGTTTTGGTCTAACCTATACAGTCCTCGTAAAACGACCATAACTTTGTCCATAGAAATTGGATTAGGGCGATTCAAAATGAATTTGAAAGCTAACACACCTAACTATCTACCCGCCAAAAATCATAATTTTTCCCAGAGCTAATCATTGCCAGTTTAATCTAAAATTCATCCCTATTTTCTACCATTTCTAGCCCTCACTGTTTTTACTTTCTCCTCTGTTTTCACATAAATCCTCACTTGAAATCATTCCAAATCACCAAAACGTCATCATATTTAAGCTTAAAATGATCACTTAAGGTGTTTTAAGGACGCTCCATTACAAGAATCACAACAATCATCTAAATAAACTTGAATTAGGAAGCATGATCATCCAACCAAAACAACTCTTTCCCTGTAACTTTAAGCACTTCCATACTCAATAACAATTGCTAAATAACCTTCATTTTGATCATCCAAACATAGCCTATGGATAAAACAACCATAAAACTCATGATACAACAAGTTGGAGTTGGGGCATACCTTCTTGGATGCTTGATTTAAGAGGGGTTTAGAGCTATTTTTGTGCAAGGGGGCCTGTTAGGTGGTGGCTGGGAGTTGGGGGTGCAGCTAGTGTTGATCTGGTGGCTGAAGGGCGGCTGTCTAGGTGGCGGAGGTGGGTAGAACAGATGGGGCAGCTGCTGCCCCTGTTCTAGCAGCACTAGTGTAAGAGAGAGAGTGTAATGGAGAGCTTATCTCTTCATTTTGTTTGTGTGAATTTTTGATGAGTCACTTGGTTGGATGTTAGGTTAAGTATAGCTGAAAATTTGGAGTCACAAAGAACTCTTTTGCTAATTAAAATTAATCACAAAGCATAGCTATTAGTGGAAATAAATTGACAAGTAACTTGGGCCTTGTTGCTTTGGGCTTAAATGGTTGATTTTGGGCTTGATTTTGGGCTCAAATTAAATCAAAGTTGCATTAAAAATTTTATAGGGCTCGGGATTAAATTTTTTCAACGTTAAGAAAATAAATAATCGCTAAATCATGCTTACCGAGGCCTAATATCGATTCACCCGATATTTAATCAATCAATGAAACTTGAATTGTAAAGTGGGACTCAAAATGAAATATCTCCCAACTGAAATGATTAAATACGATAAATGAAGGTGGAAAATTTAAATAGCATAATGGAATTCGTTATATAAATAAATTGCTTGTAATTGAATTAATAAACATGATTTGGTTAAATAAATAACCATGAGCAATTAAATAAATAATCATGATTAATTAAACAAATAAACCTTATTTAAATAAATAAATATGGTTTAGGGTCGGTCTATTACAGCCTTTTCCCCTTAAAAAGTTTCGTCCTCGAAACTTATGAAGCTTATTCATGTATGCAAAGCTACCTCAAATATCGATAGTTGGTTTTCAATGATTCCCTCCGAAGAGGTATCATTAGCCCAAAGTATACTGGTGCTTAATCCTACAATCGAGTATCTAGATCCTCAGTGACTTCACTGGTTTGATTACTTTGGTTCAAAATTGATATTCTCTTCAAAAGGAAAAATTTGTTACTGCAAAGGAAGTACTCTACTCCACTGGTTCTCTGTCTTGACCACTAATGAGTATGTAAACCATTGAATTTCCTAATAAGTACTTTGATATTGACTCATAAAGCCCAATGTAACGATGACTTAATTATCTCCGATATCCAGTCTCCTAACACCCTTGACTAGATAAGCCCTTTGGAATATTTTATATCTTATCTGAACTTTGATTGTCTCCTTCTTTGGTCAATATGACCATGTGACTCTTGTGTAGTCTTATTGCCACCTTAGCATGTACTTGAACTATCTCATTATTCTCGATACTTCTTCTAGCTTACTCTAATACTGCTAGACATTGTTTGAGATGATACCCTTATCAAAATATCCTCATCTACTGTTCTTAATGTATCACATGATCTTCCCTCATCAGACTAGTCTAAGATCTGCTCTAAATCTGAATTAAATGCTAGAATAGACATAGTCAGAGATAAAAATAATGGGATTAGTAGTCCAGTGAGTCATTACGAATAAAGAAATAAATAATGAGATTAGAAAAGGTTTATAAAGGAGGAATTAACATGGGGTGGTTAGAACAAAGATAACCGCAAGTGTATTATGAATTATGAAATATAATGCCACAAGAATTGTAGTTCATAAATGTGGATCATAAAGGATCCAATAAATAATCAGCCAAGGAGAAAGATGGCACGGTTCAAAATTGTGGTTTATAAATGTGGATCATAAAGGGTCCAATAAATAACCATCAAGATCATAAAGGGTCCAATAAATAATCATACCATGTGCTAACTCGCACTCTACACTACACAAGTATATTGAATATAAACCCCACTTAGCCCTGAGGTCAATCCCAACATTCATATTATGCTGAATCGACTATGAGCATCTGATGACTTTCAAAAGGGCTTCCTAAATGGAGAAACATATGATACTTCATCACCTAAAATGAAAAACATGAAAACAATTCAAAAATATAAGCAAAAACTCAGTACATGTATTCCTGTATTGTAAAATGAGCATAGAAACACTGTTGATGGGTACCCGCCCTTGCAATTCATTTAGTTCGTAATAATAATGAAAATAAAAGTAACATGAAACTGAATTGCTCATTATTATCTGGATGTGAACCCCTTGCAATGATATGATCTATACATAGGTACACACCTGCCAATCTGATCAAGAGTTGGCCTGAAGCCATGTGGGTAAATGATGAGCTGATGTCCTATAGATGATAACTGATGGGGTCACAAGTTAAATGGTAAATCACTATATAAACTAATTCATTGATAAACTCATTAAAAATTGTAACTTGATAAACATATTCTGCTTTCTGAAGATACTGGCAATGAACGTACCTTGAGTCTTTAAAAAAATGTCATCTGACTTGATAAATATGTTCTGACTTGATAACACTTATGTATAATGGGGAATGATAATAAGGCCTTGATTCTATTTCATAAATACCATTGTAGGTATGTGTAGTCAGTAAATAATCCTTACTCACATAATTGAGTAAGCATATTGAGTAAGTATGTGTAATAGAAATTGAGTAATTAAATGGTATACATAACTTGAGTATTTCAATATAGCTTCAAAACTAAATTAATAAAAGTAATTACATCCAATATAAAGTAAATGAAAGTAAAATAGACCACAATAAGATAAATATAATTACAAAGGAAAAGGCCTTGATGGTGATAAATGAGAGAGTGGTTGTGCCCTTTTCTGAGATAGGTTGCTGATATAGGTTTAAGGCTCGCTGATGTATAGCTCGGTTCAAGATAGGAGCGAGTACACTAGATTGGCTTGACAAATACATTTGATACATTCTGAATTGAGTTAGTAATAAAGGTTTGAGACCAAGAGAGATATATCTTGGTTCAAAATAGTATAAACTGCAATAACTTGGTCTAATAAATATGGTTTTTGAGTCACAACTCTCCCACTTCTCATCTTTGATTCATAAATCCCTTAGATATAGAATTTCACCCCAAATGAGTCATTAAACTCAATAGAAGCTATTAAGCTAACTAAACTTGATATTTTCTTTGTAAAATCCATAATTGATTTAAAGCTTATAAACAAACTCCCAAATTATATACTTGTCTTGTTCTTTCTCATTAATCAAGCTAAAAGTTCAATGAAAGTCCATGAATATTTATTTCCCCCTTAAATGACCTTGCTTGGCCCAAAATACACAAAATAAGTGAATGATCAATCTCATTCAATCTTTATTATTACTCTTTACACAATTACTCAAAATGCTTCCAAAAATCACCAACCTCAAAACACTCAACCAAAATTTATGAAATCTTATAGGAAATTCAAAAATAATATGCAAAATCTACAGTAAAATTTTTCAAATTTTTCTTCAAGTATACGCTGCATATAAATTGCAATAATAGCCTAATTTGCACCAAAGCAGGTCAGTTCATTTCAAAAATTCATAACTATCACCCTTAACTTCAAATGGAGACGTAAAACCCTAATATGGAAAGATTAAGAAGTCTTAAAAAATGTTCATTTGGAACACCAAACATGATTCCCACCATAGGATTTCCAAAATGGGGCTAGAACATGAGTATGCTAGTTTTGGTTTAACCTGCGCAGTCCTCGTAATATGAGCATAACTTTGTCCAATGAACTTGAATGAATGTGATTCAAAATGCATTTGAAAGATAACACACTAAACTATCTACCCACCAAAAATCATAAGTTTTCACTAGGCTGATCATTACCAGTTTAATCTCAATTTCACCCCTATTTTCTGCCATTTTCAGCCCTCAATGTTTTTGCTTTCTCCTCTTTTTTTCACATAAATCCTCACTTGAAATCATTCCAAATCACCAAAACATCATCATATTTAAGCTTAAAATGATCACTTAAGGTCTTTCAATGACACTCCATAGTAAGAATCACAACAATCAACTAAATAAACTTGAATTAGGAAGCATGATCATCCAACCAAAACAATTGTTTCCCCATAACTTTAAACACTTCCATACTCAATAAAAATTGCTAAATAACCTTCATTTTGATAATCCAAACATAGCCCATAAATAAAATAACCATAAAACTCAAGATGAAAGAAGTTGGAGTTAGGGTATACCTTCTTGGATGCTTGATTTAAGAGGGGTTTAGAGCTATTTTTATGCAAGAGGGACTGCTGGGTGGTGGCTGGGAGTTGGGGTGTGCAGCTGGTGTTGATCTGCTAGCTGAAGGGCGGCAGTCTGGGCGGCAGAGGTGGCTAGAATAGATG
This sequence comes from Carnegiea gigantea, assembly GCA_029747015.1. Taxonomy (NCBI): domain Eukaryota; kingdom Viridiplantae; phylum Streptophyta; class Magnoliopsida; order Caryophyllales; family Cactaceae; genus Carnegiea; species Carnegiea gigantea. Next base: position 144,801 of record JAKOGI010001894.1, read on the forward strand.
GGGCAGCTGCTGCCCCTGTTCTGGCAGCAGTAGTGTAGGGGAGAGAGAGAGAGTAATGGAGAGCTTATCTCTTCGTTTTGTTTATGTGAATTTTTGATGAGTCACTTAGTTAGATGTTAGCTTAAGTATGGCTAAAAATTTAGAGTCATAAAGTACCATTTTGCTAATTAAAATTAATCACAAAGCATATCTATTAGTGGAAACAAATTGGTAAGTAACTTGGGCCTTGTTGTTTTAGGCCTAAATGGTTGGTTTTGGGCTTGATTTTGGGTTCAAATTAATTCAAAGTTGCATTAAAAATTTTATAGGGCTCGGGATTAAAATTTTCCAACGTTAAGGAAAAAAATAATCGCTAAATCATACTTACCGAGGCCTAATATCGATTCACCCGATATTTAATCAATCAACGAAACTGGAATTGGCAATCAATGAAACTTGAATTGTAAAGTGGGAGCCAAAATAAATTATCTCCCAACCGAGATGATTAAATATGATAAATAATGGTGAAAAATTTAAATAAGATAATGGAATTCGTTAGATAAATAAATTGGGTGTAATTGAATTAATAAATATAGTTTGGTTAAATAAATAACCATGACCAATTAAATAAATAGTCATGATTAATTAAACAAATGAACATGATTTAAATAAATAAATATGGTTTAGGGTCTGGCTATTACATAATAGTAGAAATGGAGGTATAATTCAAACAATTAAGCATACTAATCCTTAAGTGACTCCCAAATATTCAAATAATCCATATATGGCTATATGACCCGCCGATCGTATTGGATTGGATAGCTGCACTGATCTGGAGCATTTAGAAAACAAGGAATAATATGGTGTTTACCATGAAAGTCCAACTCTAAGGAATGCATTGATAAGAGCATAAAAAGCTAGTGTCGAATGGTGCATAAGTTATAAATTCACACAAACAATACAACCACTGAACTAAAATCATTTAGTTATCAACTGCAAGAAGACTTATTGGATAGCATGGACAAAACCACTAGGATGGTTCATCAAAATCAACTTCGATAAATCCAAGACATCATGAGGAGCAATAGGAGGTTATATAATTCGTAACTAAGAAGGAATATTTATTCAAGCGATAGTATTAAATTGGGAATAACTTCAACTGTGGTGGTTGAAGCTACAATAATGAGAAATGGTTTAAAAGTAGTAGTACAAGTAGGCTTAGCTCATATTCACTTAAATGAAGACAGCAAAATACTCACTCGAGTAGTTCAAGGTCGCAACTAAGCGCCGTAGAAAAACCAAGTCATATTACAGGATATCACTATTTATCTTCAACTGCATAACTATGTTTTTTTATTATTCAAATTTTTTGGCAAGGTAATTGTATAGCTGATTCGTTAGTAAAATTTAAGTTGATATTACATTACATAATTGTGTAAAATAAGGTTCATGTTAAGGTTTTGTTTAGTGAGAGAAACAGGAATGGAACTTGAAACCTAACGGTTCAAGTTCCCTTCCTTGTTATTTGAAGAGAGTTTTTGGACGAAAGGGACTTGATACCCTAAGGTTTCAAGTTTCCCCCAACTTTAAGGGACTTGAATCCACCCACTTATGAGGGGTATCAAGTTCTCAACCATCAAGGGATGAGGCTAATATTTTGAAAAATAAAAGAAAATAAATTATTTTCTTTTCTTGCCAATTTATCATTTAATCCCATGTCCTCTTTCACTTCTCACCCACCCAGAACCCTAGAGAGAGAAAACCACCTGCTGCCCACCCCATCAAGTCCCCGCTGGAGGCTTGCATCCACCGACTCGCCGCCAACTACATCGTTTGCTGCCTTGCTGCTGTCGTTTGGTCGGCCCCATACTGTTTTCTGCCTCATGGTTCATCTTTTTCGATTTTTCTTTGTGATTTTTGGCTCAACTCTATCCAACTATGATGATTATTGCTTCAAAGCTTCATCATTTTCATGGGTTTCAATCTTTTTTTTAGAATCCTTTTTTTTTTTGTCTTCCTTGGTATGCTTCGATTTTTTGACGAGTTTTTTGGGATTTTTTTATTTGAATCCTTTTCAATCTCATGAGCTTTGATGAATTTTCCTTCTTTAGTTTCAATTTGATTTTTTTGCTACATTTCAATTTTTTTTTTGATTTTTGGATTTTTTGATGAGTTGTTTTGATTATTCGGTGAAATTGTTTGGAATTCTTTTCAATCATATGAGCTTTGATGAGTTTTTTTTTTGGTTTTTTTTTTCAATTTGATTTTTTTCAATTTTTGATTTTTCTTATTTTTTGTTATTTTAATTTTTTTGAAGAGTTTTTTTTTAAAAAAATTATGAGTTGGTTTGGAATCCTTTTCAATTTCATGAGTTTCAGTGGCCACATTTCAGACCCTTGATGAATTTGTTTGGATTTTTTGATGTTTTTGAATTGATATGTTCAGATTAGTATTGATATATTCAAATTAATAATGAACTTTTATGGGTGATATGTTGAAATTAGTTGGTTTGGTTTAAAACTTCATGAATAATGAGTACATCTCAGTCAAATAAAAAAGGAAAAAAAATAAGGTATTGAAACTTCATTTTTGACAAAAAATTAATTATAAATAAATATAATGAAATATAAATCTCAAATGGTTAGGAAATAAGAGCCTGAAACTTTATTTTTTAGCAAAGTCAAAATAAAAAAATGAAACAACAACTTATAATTATATATAACATTTTAAAAAATAAAAACATGTTTGATTCCATTACTTAACTCCTCATCAAATACGAAGAATTAGAACTTGATTCTATTTTACTATTTACCAAACAACTAATTTTATAATTTAAGTTTCAAGGGTTCAAATCCTGATTTCATTTTGTCCCTATTTTTCTTAACAAATCAGGTAGAAGAAGTTTATGATAAACTGACATCCCGCATCCGGATAATTTAATAAGAATCCTTTAACATATTGTACGCTTTTCTTCGGAACCCCAAAGAAAGTTCTATAACCGTCACTTTTAGGGTTTTATTTTGCAGATTATGTAGACTTGAGTTAGAACCCATTACACATACGCCGAATCTCAGCGGGAGATAGAGGGTGGGGTGGAGCAAAGGAGGAAGATGGGAGGAAAGTGCCCACATAGAAGCGTCAAGAAGAGGAGGTACTCCCACAAGACCCATCGTCGTTCCAAGTTCCTTGTGAAGGGAGATGATGCCGTCTATGAGGATATCCATAAGCCAGAAGGAGAGAGAAAATCTTTATCCATCGATGCGGACTTGCCAGGCATGGGTCAGCACTACTGCCTCCACTGCGATCGTTACTTCTCCTCCGTTGCTGTTCGGGACGAGCACTTCAAGTCCAAGCGCCATAAGAAACGGTAACCCTTAGTGCTACTGCTGCTTGTTCGTCTGAGTGTTTGTTGATTACATACTTTTCTTCGGTCTGGGTATTGATCGACTGTGCCTGTTTTCGGGTACTTATATTTGTTCCGTTTCGCTGAAATTGTGTGTCATTGACCCATGAATTGTCTATTGCAAGTGTTGAGCTCTTAATTATGCTAATGGGGTGGGAGAATTTGAGGAGAATTGTTGGAATGACCCAAAAAAAAGATTGAGTACTGCAGGGGTTAAAGGTCGGAGAGAGGTTGTGAGGCATGGGCAGACATGAGATTAACTGTGCAAGGATGAAATAAATTATGTGCAAGGCTTTTTGGGTAAAGCTGTATGATAAATACGTCGCTGTGAACGAGCTAATTGAATCTTGAGAAGTGTGGAGCAATTTGTGGGCTGAAATATCAGGTTTAAATGGATTTGTTATTTCATAAAGAAGTAACTGATCTTGGCGAAGGAAATTTTGAATACGTACGCCTTTTCAAGGACAGGCAAGAAATTAACTGTAAACACTTATTTGGCGAAGGCTAAAAGGTGGGGGTTAAAAGAGGAGGACTAGAACTAGATTCTGAGTAGCCCAAGTACACATGGGATTGTGGGTCAACTGGGCGTGAATACCCTGATTGTAATGAAAGTTCATATGAATGTTGTCAAAGTTTTGAAGCAATGCTTTCTTGGCAATAATATTGGAGTCGTTTTCAAAATCAGTAAGCGCTACGCTAGATATAAATTAATGGGGTACAAGATGCTTAACATCACTATTAATCACTTAACCCTTTAGTCTTTGTTCATTTTGTTGTGGGCAACGCTCAGCAATAAGATCTGCTTATCAGAGTAAAGTGCTTGTGGGGAAATGTGAATTGAAACTTTTTCCAATTCTGTCTTATTTCTGAATGGAGCAAAGAAGCAAATCGTCTCTACAAAATATGCCTAATAGTTGCTTATTTAGTTGTTTTCCTGCTCCTTATTAATTTCTTGATTGAGGGGAGAGTAACTGACATGGGCCAATGAGAAACCATTTAAAAACAAGATGAGCAATTACATGAGCTTCCTCCTTAACCAAGTCATAGTGAAAACAATCCCTTAATAGGTTCATTTCAGCTTGTTAGCTGCTCTAGAAACTAGAAATTAATCCAAAGTACCATCTGCAGCCATTGTTAAGCGCATGGATGCATGTTTCCATTTCCTAACTTTGAGGAAGCTGACAAATCCAGGAGTAAACTATGTGTTGAAAAGAGTTGAGTGCTTCAGCCTCTCCAACTAGAAAGAGCTTGCCATAAATAGTTCTTCTGGTGTCACTGTATTCACCTGAGCTTGATTAGATTATAGGCTGACCTGTGGAGATACATCATAGGATTTCTTAATCAGGATGTAGAAATGTAGAATGCAGTATGGCGTTCATGTGCTTTCATGCAATAATTAAAATATATGTTTGCTATGTGCTAGTTAGCATAGCACCTTAATTGATGGTGGCATTTTATAGATGAACATGAGGCAAAATCTAACCAAAAATTGTTGTGGAAAAACCAAGGCTATAGACAGAAACGTACTTGACCGAAAATTGATAAAGTATGACAATTTCATGTGAAATATTGTTAGTTTGACAGATTTAGGTGGCATCAAAGTTATGGCTTAGCATATCTCTGCCAAATTTGGAGTCCTATTGATGGAGACCATCCAAGCAAACCTTTGAAAACCCTCCCCAATGGCCCAGCCAAAGTTATGGAGTCCAAGAAGGTCAGGAAAGTCCATGCCATAGTTAGAAACCACCTGAACAAAGCAGACAATGAGCAAGCCAGTTCATCCGAAAATTAGCCCGGTTTTGTAGCCCTGTTGGAGCAAAATCTAGAAGGGGAAATTTCCTGCGCGCACCACCTCCTAAAACTTGAAGTCTTAGCTTTCCAATAAGACCTTTTGCAAAGCATTTGGAGTTCATTTGATCGGCCATCCAAGCCAAAAATCGAAACTGTGCACTGGCGGGCGAAATCCAGCACAGTCCGAATAAAGGGGCTATTTGGTTGACTTGCTTTGTTCCAACTATCAAATCATGGCCCTAAAGTTGAGCTAAGGGACCAGCTGGTGTTTGTTTTATCCAACCAAAGTAGAGGAGGAATTCTTTTACTCGGTTAAGAGGAGAGGCTGGCTGCTCACCTTGTTTTTGGTGACCCACTTGTGCAACTTGTAAGCTCAAGAGTCTAAGCTGATGTACTAGGGTCATTTGTGAGCTTGACACGTCAATTTGGAGATTACTAAGCTAATGAGGTGTCAAGGTTAGATTAGATCTCTTGTTTTGTCAACTTGCAGCTTGTAATCTATCTTAAGCCATATCATTTAGCATTTCTCAACTTGTAAGTTGCCTTTGGCCGAATTGTTGAGAGGGGAAGGCCTATAAATATCCCCTCTCTTCCATTTGCAAGGCACTTTTGCCGAATTGAATACAAGCTTGAGCTTTGTCTCAACTCTTCAAATCCTAGTTCTATATCTTAAGTGTGGCAACTTAAGTGGTGTCCTAGGTCTCTTTATCTCAATTAGGTAGTGTTTCTGTATCCTAATTGATCTAAGGAGATTGCCTTAGTGTTCAACAAGAGTGGCTCCTTTGGATTATCTCTTGAAGGAACTTGAGTTATCCTCTCTCTTCCATCATCTCATTCCCTCTTTCAAATATGCCATACTTCCGGATTTCATCCTAACCATCACCCTTGATAGCAAGCAAGGGAAGGTTGTGTACTTGGAGTTTGCAAGGCTAGATGTATTAATTGGTATCAGAGCCTAGGCTATCTTCCTGGCCAAGCTTCTATCCCCAAACGCCTTCCTAAACACGAAGCCACAAAGCCACCCATAAACATATTCCTTTGCACGTACTCGACCGCGCCCAGACAGAAATTCAGCACGGTCACCCCGTGCCTTAGGGCGTGACCGTGCCTCATTCCAGTATGCTTATTTCAGCTTTAGCAACTTCGCATGCCCAGGCTGTGCCACCCAACACGACTGTGCTTCCTATTCCTCGCCCAAAACACAACAATTCCTCACTCAAAGTCAACATGTCATCTAGCCTGCCGCCGGAACAAGTTGCGGAGAATGCTCTTAGGGAGAAGGCTGAATTGGAGGCTAAAGTCAAGTACCTCCAATCTCAACTTAGCCAACTCCTAGAAGCTTAGTTTTAAAAGGCGCGAGGCGAAGGCGCACGCATCATGGACGCGAGGCGCACTTTTATGCTAAAATACTTCAAAATCAATCCCAATGCATAGTTTTGACAAAGAAGCTAAATAATAATATGAAAGAAGTGATTAGACAACAATTAAAGTTTGGAAAACATCGCAAATAGTCTTAAGGACACGATGATATCGTATCAGAGCACCTGGAATCACACATATAAGTTACAACAAGTCTAGAAACATACAAACAAGCACAACACACAAAGCAAAATAGTCCCTTAAATCTCCCAAAGGTCAACTAAATGTCATCCTCATCATCATCCAACACCACATGCTCAGGCTCAACATCATCACCAAACACCTCATCTTCATTTCCAATGTCCTCTTCCTCTTCTTCCTCATCCTCTTCATATTCCTCTTCCTCATCTTCATCAATCAATTGAACTCCTCTCAGGAAGATTTAGAAGCGGAGGCGGGGGCTTTGCCTTTGTCCTTTGTCGAAGTCTTAGAGGTTGTAGTGCTCTTTGATACCCTACCTCTAGTCCCATAGCGAGGCTCATTTGTCCCACAAGCTTGGGCAACAGCAGCCCATGTCAAAGTGTCATCCTCAAACACAAGGTCATCCTCATCCGAATCTCCTTCCATTCTCCCAAGTAACCACTCATTACTTTCATCAATCTCTTTGAGAAGGATGGGATCCCTAGAGGTGCTCTCTTCGCGTCTTCGCTTCAAAGCACGATTCGATTTGACAAAAACCAAGTCATTCAATCGAGATTGTGCTAATCTGTTTCTCTTCTTGGTGTGAAGCTGTAAATAAGTACACTTCATTAATCTCTAAAAAGGTAAAAAGTATTTGGCTATCAAAGAATAAAATGATTTTGTGGATGTTGCAACTTACATGTTGGAAAACACCCCAATTCCTCTCGCATCCAGTTGCACTACAAGTGAGGCTAAGGACCCTTATCGCAAACTTTTTCAAGTGAGGTGCCGAGGATCCATATGAACTCCACCACTCAGCTATTAGAAACCAAGAAAGGAAACAATTTAATTGAATATTTGTGCTTTTAAAAAAAAGAATAAACCTAAATTGAATATTGTGTTAAATATCCTTGCCGGGAGCTAGAGTCTTCCTTTGCCTTACGGCCATGTTGATTCCAAAGAGATCTTGTGCACTCTTGTATAAATTCAATTCCTGAAGAATCTTATCTTGGGTCCCCAATTCCGGAACCAACCTCGAAATGCAATCATACAAGCCCCTCATCACTTCACTACAATCTTCAATAGTTGGGTTTGAATAATGTATTTCGGGATTTAGAAAGTGTCCAGCCGCATGCAGAGGTTGATGAAGTTGACATTCCCATCTTGTATCGATGTACTTAAATGCCATCTCATAATGCTCTTCCTTGTGTCCAAAGCTAGTAGCAATAGCCTCCTTAGCTCTATCCATGGCCTCATAAATGTAACCCATAGGAGGTTTTTTTTTCTCCATCTACTATTCGAAGAACCTTAACAATAGGGCCTGTCAATTTAAGAGCATAGAGAACATTCTTCTAATAGCTTTCTTGCAAAAGATAAGATGCCATCTTCTTTCCCCCGGAGTCCTTTGACCATTTGCTATCATTCCACTTTTGAGAAGTCACCATTTTTCTCAAATTGTTCTTTTGTTTGTGAATGGAGGAAATAGTGATGAAGGATGTAGCAAATCTGGTGACTGCGGGTCTATGCAAGTTCATCTGGCCAGTGAATCTCCTCATCATGTTTATTAAGGCAACCGAGCTATGTATATAAGCATTAATGGCCATACTCTTCCGTAAAGCAATCTTGATTTTTGGAATGTTCTTTCCAATATCTTCTAAAATGAGATCAAGACAATGAGCGCCACATGGAGTCTCTTAGCCATTAGCAATTTTCCTACAATCATTTTTTATAAGAATAAAATTAGAATTTAAAAATTAGAAACAAGATACATAAGTACATATGTGTCATTCAAGAATTACGACAAAGAAAATTAAGGCTCTTAGCTTCTTACCCGCCTTCACGTAATTAGATGCGTTGTCGGTCACAACTTGGACCACATTCTCTTCTCCAACTTCTTCTACCATATCATCAAGAACTTTGAACAAGAAGTTGGCATCCTTTATAACTTCGGAAACATCCATAGATCTAATAAAGACCGAACCTTTGGGAGAGTTGACAAGGAAGTTGACAATATCCTTTTGCACGGTTGTATCACGCCAACCATCGGATAAGATTGAACATCCTTTATGTGCCCACTCTTTCTTGTGTTCTACCATTGCCTTTTCGGTTGCCTCCACTTCTTTCTTGAGGAAAGGAACTCTTAGCTCATACATGGAAGGCGGTTTCAATCCGGGACCAAATTGATCAATTGATTCACACATAATAGCGAAACTTTCTAATGTGGCCACATGAAAAGCAATTCCGGCATCATAAAACCACCTAGCAATGTCCCCACAAGCTCTCTCCCTTAGTTCCTTTCTACACAATTCATTTATCGTTCTTTTCCTCCCTTGCTTCTGTCGACCTTTGACAATATTTGCGGGATTAGGAGCAAAGAACACATCTAAAGGGCCTTTTTGTCTTGGCTTCTTAGAAGACATGCTACTACTTCCCTTGGAGCCGCCGCTTGAAAATTTTCCACTCCCACTTTTCAAATTCATTTCAACACAATCATCACCATCATCATCATATTCCTCGCCCATGATGCATATTTCCATATGCATCATTTTTATTCAAGACCAATTTCAAAGAAGAAAAGGGTCAAAGAAGATCATGCTTGGAAGTGTGATTATTTGGTCTTAATAAGTGAGTTCAAAGACTCACGACACTATGAAGAGGTCAAAAAGAGGTTAAGCTTTGCTAGAAATTTGGCGCTGAATTCATCCCTGCGGAACCCTATTTTTTGTGACCACTTTTGGACAAGCTCAAGTGGACCCACAACTTGAGGCTCCACATGGTTTTGAAGTTTAAGATTTCAGCTTTCAAATAAGCCCAAGTTTGTTTAATTTGGACATCATTTGATTGGGCAAAATATCACTCAACGATACGTTATGCTGATCCAGTCCAGTCTGAGATAGGTGCATTGTTTGGGCCATAACTTTCAAACCGCTTATCCAAATTGAGCAAATGAGCCCATTCTGGAAAATATACTTCCAGGGCTTTCTAACAAGCCCAAGAACGCGTGATTTGGCCGATTATTCTGGAAGTTATGCTCTGTTGAAGTTGAGGCAGTTGCAAGGATTAATGCTGGGAATATGAAGAGTCTTAGGTTATATATATTTGTGTGGCTGATATTGTGCACGTTTTAGATGCTTCTAGATTGATGTAATCAGCTGCAAAAAATCCTAGAATATTCCTTGTAACCTCCCCCACCCCCTTTTATGATGTGTCTTTTCATTTTTCTTAGACTTTTCATTAGCTAGTTTTTATTGTTAGGAGTTATTTGAGTCTTTTGATTGTCTTTTGCTGAGTCTATAAAAGGGGAGGGGCATGTGAAGCTAATCATTCAGCATTGTAAGAGATTTCCAAAGTAATACAAGCACCTTTGAGAGTGATTCTCATTTGTGTCTCAAAATTCCTAGTTTCTATATCTTGAATTTGGCTCATTCAAGTGGTGTTCTAGGTTCTCTTCCTTTTCCAATTGGAGTGATTCCTTGGTTAAGACAAGAGAATTAGTCCAAGATCAAGTCATTGAGTGGCTCCGTGAAGGATTATCTTAATTACAAGGTCTTGTTTATCCTTGTTCTTTTTGTTATTATTCTTCAAACCATCTCAACCTATCTTCCACCATATTCACTTTTCTTTGGTTGATTCTTGTTTAGTTTGAGTTTGAGTTGATTTGGTTCACTTACCACCCACATCTACATCAATTGGTATCAGAGCCAAGGTTCTTAAGTGACCCACTTCACACCCAAATACATCCCAAAAAGCCAAAACACAAAAAAACAAAAAGAGGCACAAACCGGCAATCCGAGTCTCGAAGACCAGAGAAGCAGCACGGTGCCCCCGTGCCACAACACACGACCGTGCCATATTCTTTTTCCAGAAATCTTCAAGTCGAGACGGAGCACGGTGCCCCCGTGCCTCCAAGCACGACCGTGCCACTCTACTTTTCTGCATTTTCTTCAGCCGAAGCATAGCACGGCCTGACCGGGCCCCCTTGCACGACCGTGCCACCTTTGCCACAGCCAACTTACGTTTCAAATCAATCCACGAAGAACCCTAGACCTCATCCTTCATGCCGTCTTCAAAGAACTTGGAGAAAGAACTAGCTCTTATTGATATTGGATATGCTTGCTTTGCAATTCCAAAATTTCATGGCGAAAAAGAAGAGTTCGCATGTTGGTTATCTAAGGTGGAACGAGTTTTTGCTTGTTGTGTCCTTAGTGACCAAGAGAAGTTCAAAGTGGTTATTTCAAGATTGAGAGGATGTGCACTTCAGTGGTGGAATAAATACAAGTTTGAGCGAAAAAAGAAAGGAAAAGAAAGGTGAGAACTTGGAAGAAATTGAGTAGTAAGTTGAAGGGTTCCTTTTACCCATCCACTTACATGCCCATGAAAGAAAGTATCTCCGTTAAGCTCACGGGTTCATTCCCTTCCACCCCACAAATGATCTTTCCCCCACAACCTAGGAGGTGTCTCAAGTGCCAAGGGCTTGGACACTTATCCACTGATTGCCCAAATAACGAGGTCATTACCTTGGAAGAAAGGAAAGCCGTGGAAGAAGAGAACGATCAGGAGGAAAGCCTTGAAGAAGAAATTGAACTCAAGGTCGAAGAAGAAATTGAACTCAAGGTTGAAAAAGAAGAAATACTTCACTTAGAGAAGGTTTCTCAAAAGCCAAACAAAGATGAAAAGATCCAAGGAGAGGAAGCTTCAAGCCTAGTTGACCTACCTCTTGTTTTTGGTAACTGTGGTGATGAAGAGACCTTTGAACTTGAGGCCCAAAGATCTGAGTTGAAGCAAGAAGAGATTGTGCAAGAAATTGAGCAATCCTTCACCGAAGAAGGGTGCCAAGAAGATAATGAGGTGAATTTGAGCATAACCCCAAGAATTGAAGAGCATGTAGTTAAAGACCTTGAAGTGATGAAGCCATGTAGGGTTGCTGAAGAAGTTGAGCAACTCTTGACCCAAGAAGAATTCACCTTAACCCCCATTCAACCTTCCCAACCCCCCAAGCCACAAAAGGACCGACAAGCCTTAACCCTCATTCATCATTCCCAAACCCTTGCCCCCAAAGAAGATTTCCCACTTCCGCCTCTTCTCCTCACCAGGTGTGACCCGTTTTATCATCCTCCCCTCACCCTCTTCTATATCTCTCTAGAGGTGATGCCCTGTGACCTCCTTCCCCAAAAACTCCCATATTGTAAGCGCGACCCCTTTCTTGAGAGGCTTGCCAACCCTTTGAGTTTGAGGACAAACTCAAAACAACCCGGGGAGTATGATTCATATTTCCATATGCATCATTTTTATTCAAGTCCAATTTCAAAGAAGAAAAGGGTCAAAGAAGATCATGCTTGGAAGTGTGCTTATTTGGTCTTATTAAGTGAGTTCAAAGACTCACGACACTATGAAGAGGTCAAAAACAGGTTAAGCTTTGCTAGAAATTTGGCGCTGAATTCATCCCTGCGGACCCGATTTTTTGTGACCACTTTTGGACAAGCTCAAGTGGACCCACAACTTGAGGGCCCATGTGCTTTTGAAGTTTAAGATTTCAGCTTTCAAATAAGCCCAAGTTTTTTTAATTTGGACGTCATTTGATTGGGCAAAATATCACTCAAAGATACGTTATGCTGATCCAGTCCAGTCTGAGATAGGTTCATTGTTTGGGCCATAACTTTCAAACCGCTTATCCAAATTGAGAAAATGAGCCCATTCTGGAAAATAGACTTCCAGGGCTTTCTAACAAGCCCAAGAACGCGTAATTTGGCCGAGTATTATGGAAGTTATGCTCTGTTGAAGTTGAGGCAGTTGCAAGGATTAATGCTGGGAAAATGAAGAGTCTTAGGTTACATATATTTGTGTGGCTGATATTGTGCACGTTTTAGATGCTTCTAGATTGATGTAATCAGCTGCAAAAATCCTAGAATATTCCTTGTAACCCCCCCACCCCCTTTTATGATGTGTCTTTTCATTTTTCTTAGACTTTTCATTAGCTAGTTTTTAATTGTTAGGAGCTATTTGAGTCTTTTGATTGTCTTTTGCTGAGTCTATAAAAGGGGAGGGGCATGTGAAGCTAATCATTCAGCATTGTAGGAGATTTCCAAAGTAATACAAGCACCTTTGAGAGTGATTCTCATTTGTGTCTCAAAATTCCTAGTTCTATATATTGAATTTGGCTCATTCAAGTGGTGTTCTAGGTTCTCTTCCTTTTCCAATTGGAGTGATTCCTTGGTTAAGACAAGAGAATTAGCCCAAGATCAAGTCATTCAGTGGCTCCGTGAAGGATTATCTTAATTACAAGATCTTGTTTATCCTTGTTCTTTTTGTTATTATTCTTCAAACCATCTCAAACTATCTTCCACCATATTCACTTTTCTTTGGTTGATTCTTGTTTAGTTTGAGTTTGAGTTGATTTGGTTCACTTACCACCCACATCTACATCAGCCCATGTAATGCTGATTAATGTGTCTAGACATATTATATGTCTCTTTGGTGATCTTTTTTTGCTCCATGTAATTTTGGATTTCATTTCTAACATGTTCGGGGACTTTTTGACAACCTAGGGTGTTTCGATGACCACCAGCTAGGTGTTGTTTAAGTCGAAAAACTCCTCCCGTGGTCCTCACTCCACAAAAGTCACAGTACCAAGTGTTTCTATTGTTTGGATCCACCTTTCCATACTTCCTTCCAGGGTCTAAAGACTTTGAAGAGACCGAAGTATTATCGGATGGGTTAGAATCTTCCATTTCAATTCAATAATCAACAATCAAGTCCCAAGACTCCCAACACAAAGCGTCACAATATGACAATATTCACTGATTCAACATATTAACCAAAACAAAACAAAAATAAAAGTAATTACATGAAAACTGAAAAATATTAACATGTAAAAAAAAAAAAAAAACACACTTAATTAACTCTAACATGCCCCTCTGTCCAACTGTCTAGTACCCAGAAAAAAAAAGGGCATTCAACTATCAACATATCCAGCCCTTCTCGCGTGATCCCACTGCCCAGAACACCCCCCCCAAAAAAAACCCAGGTCTGAGCTTGACACAACCTGGAGCGAGAGAGGGAGAGAGATAGAGAGAGAAAGTAGTGGCGAAAACATCACCATGGCCAACAGCCATGGCCGAGCAAGGACAGAAAGGGGAGGAGAAGTAAGAACAGGAGCCAAAAAAGCAACCAAAGGCCACAGAAAGGGCCGAAATCACAGAAGAAGAAGGCCAGAAGAAGAAATCGAAGCACAGAAGCAGCAGAGACGGAGATTTCGTACCTGGGTTGAAGCTGAAATGGAAGTTGAAGCAGAGGAAAGCGTGCGCAGACTTGGAGAAGCTAGGGTTTGGCGTCGGGCAAGCATAGAAGAGTAAGTCCAGCTGTTCTTTTTTTTTTTTTAAATTTCTCCCTTATTCTTCAACGGCTCTTTTAAGATCACTAAAGCGCGCCTCGTTGTCGCCTCGCGCCCCACGGTGAGGCGCACTGAAGCCCGCGCCTCAGCTCGCTTTCCGCCTTCGCCTCGCTTCACCTCCAGTGAGGCGACACTTGCCTCGCCTCCCGCCTCAGCGCGCCTTTTTAAACTAAGCCTAGAAGAGAAAAGGAGCTTGAGAAACTCAAGAAGTCCCACGGAACAAGGGCCTCGAATTGAACCTGAGGAAGAGGAAAGCCACCCAAACGATTCCTCTAGTGAAGAAGGCAAAGGAGGAAGGCCATTTCGGTCTAGTAGGGGAGGCAACCTTTATTTTAAGGTTGACATTCCCGAGTTTGAAGGCCAAGTAGACCCGGACCTATTTCTAGATTGGCTTCGGATGGTTGAGAGAGTCTTTGATTACAAGGACATCCCGGATGAGAAAAAGGTAAAGCTTATAGCCCTTAAGCTTCGTTAATATGCTTCAATTTAGTGGGCTAACTTAGTGACCAAGACGGCTAGAAAGGGAATGGGGAAGATCTGTACTTGGGCTCAAATGAGAGACAAACTCAAAGCCAAATTCCTACCCACCCATTACCTCCAAGATAACTATCTCAAACTTCGTAACCTCAAACAAGGAACCAAGAGTGTGGAAGAATATACTGGGGAGTTTGAACAACTCCTTTTAAAATGTGACTTGAAGGAAGATGAAACCTAAACCCTTGTGAGGTACTTGAGTGGTTTGGATGACCAAATTGCCCATGTCATTGAACTTAATCCTTACTCCTCTCTTGATGATCTTAGCTCCCTTGCGTACAAAGTGGAACAACGGCGGAAAGCTAAGGGTAAAGGGATTGTGTCCAAGCCTCCTAATCGGTCCTACCCTTTTCAAAGATCTCCAAACACAAGCTCTAGACCACAAACTGTCCCACCTCCACGGCCAAACCCACCTAATGTCCAAAATGTTCCTCAAAGAAACCCCCCCAAACCGGATGACAAAAGGAGATGCTTTCGGTGTCAAGGACTAGGACACATTGCGTCCGAATGTCCTAACAAGAGAATTGTCACCTTGGCTGAATTTCAAGCTTCCTTTGAGGAGTTTGAGGAGGAGGAAGAAGGGGAGAAGGAATTGTACTTGAATGAGCCCTAAGAGGAGGTTGAAGAAGGACCGGACGAAGGGGGAACTTTTGGTGATTCGGAGGGCCTTGAACGGCCTAACCTCCCAAGATGAGTTAGAGCAAAGGGAGTCTATCTTCCATACGAGGTGCACCATAGGTGGCAAAGTATGCTCCCTTATCATTGATGGGAGGAGTTGTGCAAATGTGGCCTCACAATCCATGGTGGATAAGCTTAAGCTCTCGGTGACTCCACACCCAAAGCCGTACACCATCCAATGGCTCAACCAAAGCAAAGGTTTGCAAATTTCTACTCGGTGTCTCGTCTTTAAGCATCGGAAAGACTTATAAAGATGAGATTTGGTGCGATATTGTACTCATGGATGCTTGCCATGTTTTGTTGGGCCGACCTTGGCTCTTTGATAGGAGGG
Organism: Carnegiea gigantea; assembly: GCA_029747015.1. Taxonomy (NCBI): domain Eukaryota; kingdom Viridiplantae; phylum Streptophyta; class Magnoliopsida; order Caryophyllales; family Cactaceae; genus Carnegiea; species Carnegiea gigantea. The sequence continues at coordinate 160,446 of JAKOGI010001894.1, forward strand.
TGATGCATGATGGTCGCATGAACACCTACACCTTCACCTTCACCTTCACCAAGGACCACAAGAAGATCACCCTTACCGCACTCAAATCATCTTCCCACTCCAAACCCAAAGAAAACCCTCAAATGGACATCTTTCTTACCATCTTCCTCAAATCTCAAATGCATGAATATGAGCCTTATAAGGAGTGGATTTTGCCAGGCCAAGAACTGGCCTTAGTCACAGCTTCAAATCACCCATTGCTCACCCCTCTTACACATCTTCCAACATGTTTTCCCTTAAGAAATACCCCACGGTTTGCCTCCCAGAAGGCTCATCCAACAAAAGATTGATCTCATTCTCGGTTCCACTCTCCCAAACAAACCGACCTTTAGGATGAACCCCCAAGAAACCCGAGAAATCCAACGCCAAGTTGATGACCTTCTAGCTAAGGGGCTAATTCGAGAGAGCCTAAGTCCATGTGCTGTCCCGGCCCTACTCGGGTCTAAGAAAGATGGGAGCATTAGAATGTGTGTTGATAGTAGCGCCATCAACAAGATCACAATTAAGTATCAGTACCCCATTCCAAGGTTGGAAGATTTGCTTGATGAGCTTCACGGAGCCACCATCTTTTTTAAGATTGATCTTAGAAGTGGCTATTGCCAAATCCGGATCTGTGAAGGGGATGAATGGAAGACGGCGTTCAAGACCAAGGGCGACCTCTATGAGTGGTTGGTCATGCCATTTGGCTTGACTAATGCACCTAGCACCTTCATGAGGCTTATGAATGAGGTGCTTACGTCGATCATAGGCAAGTTTGTCGTTGTGTACTTTGATGACATACTTGTGTATAGTCGGGATGAGCAAGAGCATGCCGATCACCTTTACCAAGTCTTGAGTATCTTGGCTCAAGAAAAACTTTATGGTAAAATTGAGAAGTGTCACTTTTTTTACACCGCAAGTCATCTTCTTGGGTTATGTAGTTTCGGCTCAAGGGATTCATGTAGATGAAGACAAAGTCAAGGCCATCCGGGAATGGCCTACTCCCACGTCCATACATCAAGTGCGAAGTTTCCATGGCTTGGCTTCTTTTTATAGGAGAGTTGTGAAGGACTTTAGCTCTATTGTTGCCCCCATGACCGAGGTCCTCAAGGGCAAGACCTTTGAATGGAACGAGCAAGCGCATTCGGCCTTTGAAGAAATCAAAAGGAGGCTTACAAGTGCTCCCATACTAGCACTTCCTAGCTTTTCCAAGGTCTTCGAGGTGGAGTGTGATGCGTCCGGGGTGGGAATAGGGGCTGTTTTGTCCCAAGAGAAGCGGCCCATAGCATACTTTAGTGAGAAGTTGAATGAAGCCAAGAGAAAGTACTCCACGTACGACAAGGAGTTTTATGCTATAGTGCGGGCTTTGGGGCGTTGGAGACACTACCTTGTGGGGGCCGATTTCATATTACAGTCGGACCATGAGGCCCTCAAATTTATTCAAGGGCAACATAAGCTCAATCCCCACCATGCCAAGTGGGTTGAGTATCTTCAAGTTTTCAACTTCATGATACATCACAAAGCCGGCAAATTGAACAAGGGAGCGGATGCCCTTTCAAGGAGGTATTTCCTCCTTTCGGTCCTAGAATCCAAAGTGCTTGGGTTTGAGATTGTCAAAGGAATGTATGCCGATGATGAAGACTTCAAGGAGATCTATGCCAATGTGCTAGCCACCCCCATGCCCTATTTCACGTCCAAGTGGGGTTTCTCTTCAAGGGACCCCGGCTTTGCATTACCCAAATGTGGGTTTAGGGAGTTGCTAATCCAAGAGCTTTATGGTGGTGCTCTAGCCGGCAACTTTGGGGTGGAGAAAACGTGCTCAATGCTCAAAGAGCATTACTATTGGCCGAAGATGACCAAAGATGTAGAACACTTTATCAAGAGGTGTTCAATTTGTCAAATGGCCAAGAGCTATGTCCTTCCCCACGGCCTTTACTCTCCCTTGCCCGTGCCTATGGCCCCATAGGAAGATATTAGTTTGGATTTCATTACGGGCTTGCCAAGGACCCAAAGAAGTAAGGATTCCATCATGGTGGTGGTGGTGGATCGATTCTCTAAGATGGCTCATTTTGTGCCTTGTCATACCACCCATGATGCTTCCTAAATAGCCAATCTCTACTTCAAGAAGATTATGAGACTTCATGGCATCTCACGGAGTATGGTTTCGGATAGGGGCACCAAGTTTCTTAGTCGCTTTTGGCTCACTCTATGGATGAAGATGGGGACTCACCTCAAGTTTAGCACCACTTGTCATCCTCAAACCGATGGTCAAACCGAGGTGACCAATCGGACTTTGGGAACCTTGCTTAGAGTGCTTGTGAAAAAGAATGTGAAGGCTTGGGACGAACTCCTACCCCATGCGGAGTTTGCCTTCAATAGGGCACCAAGTAAGGCCACGCACCTTTCCCCATTCCAAGTGATCTATGGCTACAATCCGAAGACCCCTTTGGACCTCACACCCATCCCCACCTCTACCAAATTTAGTTGGGAGGTCGAGAAGCGAGCTAAGGAAATCAAGGACCTCCATGGTCAAGTTCGGGACAGAATTGAAAGGTTCAATACCCAAGCCATGTAAGAAGCCAACAAATACAAGAAAGAGGTCCATTTCCAGCCGGCGGACTTGGTTTGGATCCACATGAGGAAGGAAAGGTTCCCAAGCAAGCGCAAGTCGAAGATCATGCCAAGGTCGGATGGCCCCTTTGAGATATTAGAGAAGGTCGGACCTAATGCCTACAAAGTGGACTTACCTGGCGAGTATGGAGTCTCCGCTACCTTCAATGTGGCTGAACTCAGTCCATACTTTGAAGAGAATGAAGAAATCCCGAGTTTGAGGTCAAACTCCAACAAACCCGGGGAGGATGATGGGGACCATGCAAGCAAACCTTTGGAAACCCTCCTCAATGGTCCAGTCAAAGTTATGGAGCCCAAGAAGGTCAGGGAAGTCCATGCCATGGTCAGAAATCACCTGAACAAAGCGGACAATGAGCAAGCCAGTTCATCCGAGAATTGGCCCGGTTTTGTAGCCCTGTTGGAGCAAAATCTAGAAAGGGAAATTTCCTCCACGCACCATCTTCTTAAAGCTTAAAGTCTTAGCTTTCCAACAAGACTTTTTGCAAAGCATTTGGAGCCCATTTGGTCAGCCATCCAAGCCAAAAACCGAAACTGTGCGCTGGCGGGCGAAATCCAGCACAGTTCGAATAAGGGGGCTGTTTGGCTGACTTGCTTTGTTCCAACTTTTATCAAACTTTGGGGCATGAAAAAGCATCTAAATATTTATCAAATAATGGTCCTAAAGTTGAGCTTAGGGACCAGCTTGTGCTTGTTTTATCCAGCCAAAGTAGAGGAGGAATTCTTTTACCCGGTTAAGAGGAGAGGCCGGCTGCTCACCTTGTTTTTGTTGACCCACTTGTGCAACTTGCAAGCTCAAGAGTCTAAGCTGATGTACTAGGGTCATTTGTAAGCTTGACACTTCAATTTGGAGATTACTAAGCTAATGAGGTATCAAGGTTAGATTAGATCTCTTGTTTTGTAAACTTGCTACTTGTAATCTATCTTAGGCCATGTCATTTAGCATTTCTCAGCTTATAAGCTGCCTTTGGCCGAATTGTTGAGAGGGGAAGGCCTATAAATACCCCCTCTCTTCCATTTGCAAGGCGCTTTTGCCAAATTGAATACAAGCCTGAGCTTTGTCTCAACTCTTCAAATCCTAGTTTTATATTTTAAGTGTGGCAACTTAAGTGGTGTCCTAGGTCTATTTATCTCAATTAGGTGGTGTTTTTAATATCCTAATTGATCTAAGGAGATTGCCCTAGTGGTCAACAAGAGTGGCTTCCTTGGATTATCTCTTGAAGGCACTTGAGTTATCCTCTCTCTTCCTTCATCTCATTTCCCCTTTCAAATCTGCCATACTTCCGGTTTTCATCCTAACCATCACCCTTGATAGCAAGCAAGTGAAGGTCGTGTACTTGGAGTTTGCAAGGCTAGATACATCACCCATTCTTAACATGGAAAATCAAACAACATCCGAGTTGACACTCAGCTTCCAATGATGGCTTTGCATGCAGATCCTAGTATTAGATTACTTTTTATGTTCAGAACTTGAAGCCGAGTTCTATTGTTATATCTTTTTCATGAGTACGTTTGTTAGAAATTCCAGGAGTTGAAGTTAGCTATGTTATTTTTGCTTGTACAGGTTGAAGCAGATGGCAGGACCTGCACCACACACCCAACTTGACGCGGAGTTAGCAGCAGGCATGGGAATGCCAGACAACGGACCAAAGTTGATGTCCGTGTGAAGTCTCTTTGGTTCCCTTTTCTTGTTGTCGTACTGAATTCTTTTGTGTGCTTTAGCAATGCTTGCTTCAAGGAAAATGTTCCCTAAGTGGCAAAATCAGAGTCATGCGGAAAAAGACAAATGCAGTTTGTCACTCTTATCAAAATCATCTTGTAGGCCTTCTCCCTTAGCTGCTGTATATCTGAAGCGTTTTGGGTTCGAACCTGTGCTTCTAACACAGGTGTCTTAGTTTTTTCCTTTTTT